>JAVKPL010005266.1:0-24162 GCA_032173675.1 Gastrolobium villosum | reverse complement strand
TGGTAATTAGGGTTGGTATCCAAAAATTATGATATAAAACATGTATGTGTATATCAAACGATAAGAATGTTACAATTAATAGATTATTTCGATCTTAAAAAAAGAGAGCCGTAGAAAAGCCTTTTCGTTACTTTTGTCCTTTAGCATTTGGAAACCACAATTTCCTTATTTTTGTCCCTTAGCATTTGGAAACCACAGTTCCAACTGACTAGATATTGTTATTTAGAAATTACGATTTCCTTGCTCCAATCTCATATAATAATCCCATTTATCAAACCACTTGATAAAAATCTAATACCTTTCAAACATCTCAATAATTAAATCATTATTAATTTACTTTTTTCCGCCTCCACCATTTACCCTAATTGACTGCATGAATTTTACTACTGGGTTAATTTTCCAATTTCTAAAAGCTAATTTCCTTGCACCTTTTAATATCTTTGATCCATATCCTAATGTTTTTGTGTCGCCAAATTAATACCATTTTTTTAAAAGGAAATAGTTCTTCCCTACGAGCTCCTCAAATCAACACCTTAATTACATTAATTTAGTGTTTTTATTTATCCTGGCTAGCATAACAAATATTAACAATAACAAACTAAATAATATCCAAAAACAAAAACAATAACAAACTAAAATGCTCTTATATTGGACTTAATCAGGATTTAAATCAAAACAAAAATGCCTAGATGGTAGATATTTACATATACCTATGTAACATATTTTCAAGAATTGGAATTTTTTTTTGTAAAGTTATTTTAGATAACTTAATCTAATGTTCATCGAAACGACGTTATTTTGGGACACAAATCATGGTATTTTTATAATTTTAATTTATTTCAGAGTTATAATAGTTTTTATCATTCTAATTTTTTAATTTTTCAACCTCAAAACGAGGTCGTTTTAATGAACATTAGACAAAGTTGTCTTAAGTAACATCGGAAATATTTTTCCCTTATATAATTTGTCTGAGCTATAATATTACATATTTAACCAAGAAAATGTTTTCACACCCATTTATCTAAATCAAAATAACTCTGTAATTCCACTACAGACAAACACATTCATTCATCCGGCACAAAATATTGGATGAAGAGAATAATTAAGCAAATCCAATACCGATTATTGTAGCAATCTCTCTCAGGTCTTAATCTGTACAAATTTATGTTTTGCTCAAGCTCTTCCCGGTGTCTTTGGGTCATGATGGTTGTTTGCTCCTGTTCCTGGATAATCATTACTTTCCAAATCAATTCTTCCCTTTACCATGAACTCATCTTCCATATCAAACATTTCTTCTCCATTTCTGAATTCCGTAGCATCCTGCAACCATTGACAGAATATTGTATTCTATTAGACCCCTTTACTCGATACAGAGAGGACTTGAATCAAAATTAAAAAAAAAAAAAATTAAGAATAAAATAAAAATGAGCTTATTGTAGATAGAGGAACTCATAGAATTTTAGAATATCGAAGGAATTAAGCCAATAAAATTAGTCCAGTGGTGAGAGATTTGGATAGCTTGCACGAGATCATAGGTTCAAACTTCAGTGCCATCATTTATATAAAAGGGTAATGTTCGAGGTCATAAGTTACACTCTTAATCTTGTCTGTTGATAAGTGGATCAATGGTCAAGATTGAGTGTAAGACTTCTAACTCTTATATCGGTATAAGAATATCCTGCCTCTAAATAAAAATATATATATATATATAAGTTCCGAGCTATAACCTGAACTAGAGTAGTTTGTGTTGAGGATTTTTCCGTGTTTGGCAAAAGGCTTCCTGCAAACAATGAAAATTCTATAACATTAACAACCCTTTTATCTCAAATTAGTAAAATTCAATATTTCCTTAAAACTAATAATGAAAAGAAGAAGAAGAGAGAGAATAGTTCAAAATCAATTTATTGGGGAAATTTCATCCTTACTTGTTGTCCGTGCAGCATCAGATGAGAGAAGAAATGAAAAAAGCAGAAGGATTATGAACAATTGCAGGGGTGCTTTGGGCATCATTTTGAAGAAAAAGAAGAGAGATATAAAAAGAAGACTAAGAATGGAGCTGAGGAAGATGATTTTAGAAGAAGCCTTGTGTTGGAGATGCTGCTTATATAGATATCTTTTTAAGACAGACTAGGTGGTTTGAACAACCCAACTACTATTTCTCCAAGTCAACTTCAACTTCTACATACTTATCGTTTCTTAGGCTAAAATAAAAACTAATATTGTTCTTAATTATACTTTATTTTTTACTTTTACTTTATATTTTTATGAGAATGGTTATATTACTTATTTTTAATGATTTCGAATATAATGATTTTTTATTGTTTTGCTTCTCGCTCCTTTATTTTTCTCAATTAATTATATCTCCTTTTTAATTAATCTCTTTCAATTGTTAATTTAAATACAAATCTAACAGTGATAATAAGGTAATAAGGATATAAAAATTAAATAGGTATGTAATATAATCATGCCCTATTTTTAATTTTTTTTAAAAAAGAGATAATTTTTTTCTTCTAAACAAACATGAAAAAATGAGGTGTGTGTTTAAAATGTTTAAAATATGGGTTCATCGGATATAATGTTATTTTTTTATGAGTTGTATTATGTTACTCCCTCATAACTATGTACTTCAAGTAGTACGTATTTATAATATTAAGGGAAAACTTTAAAAAAAAATTTATGAGTTTTCTTAATTATCTCTTATCCCTCACATAAATTTTGAATTATTTATATCTTTATTTTAAAAAGAATTATGAGTTTTTTTTATCACTTATCCCTGACTTTAAGTTTTTTTATCACTTATCTCCTAATTTGAAGTTTTTTATCACTTACCCCTCACTTAGTGTGGTAAATGATAAATTTTTTTTTCAAATGAGGAGATAAATGATTTAAACTTTTGAGAGAGGATAAATGATTATGAGGAAAGTTATATGATTTTTTTTGAAATTTTTCCTAATATTAAAATTATTATTTTTCTTTTTTTTTATAACATTTTTTCTCTCTCTTTAGGCTGAGAAGCTTGTCGGGTGACGTAGAATTTTTTTTTTAATATTATAATTATATACTCTTTAAAATATATAATTATAAAAGATCACCTAGATAACTTATTTCCTGCAATATTATACTTATATTTTTCTTAAAATAATATACAAAAGTAGTTTTGGACGCATGCAAAAAAAAGTTACAATTAAACACCTCCAACTTTGCTAGAGGGACAGAAACCGCAATGATAGTTCACGAGTGTTGTTAGGTGTCACATAAAGGATCAGTTTTGGAAATGGTTTGGATATACTTTAACTCGGGAAAGTGACCATTTTGCCACGTTTGGACAAAAAATTTACCAGACTGCCACGCCAACAGTAAATTTTGTCAAAATGCCACGCGGCATAATTCGCTACACAGTGTAGCGAATTATGCATGCAAGTAATTCGCTACACAGTGTAGCGAAATATGCCACGTCAGAACCAAAAATGCCACGTGTCACATTTTCAGAAATTCGCTACCTAAGGTAGCGAATTATGACAATATGTCAAAATTTGACATGTGTCATTTTTGGTTCTGACGTGTCATATTTCGCCACACTGTGTAGCGAATTACTTGCATGCATAATTCGCTACACTGTGTAGCGAATTATGCCGCGTGGCATTTTGGAAAAATTTACTGTTGACGTGGCAGTCTGGTAATTTTTTTGTCAAAACGTGGCACTTTGGTCACTCTCCCCTTTAACTCACTGCCCACTTTTTCAACGTCCAGGTAGTCACAGACTGTTATGCAGGTGGCAACAGCCTAAAATTTCCAATTTCTATGGTTTAGTAGAAATATTTGGGTTTGTATACTTATCATAGTATCTCTATCTCTCGTGTGTTCTTAATTATTAAAAAATAATAAAATCGAAATGAATATCGATCGGTAGCGTAAGAATATATATCACATATTTTTTCCTTTTATAATGAACTCACAATTTACTTCTTTCATCTCAAAATAATGAGTAGGGATATTCTAACTACCAAAAATTCTTATTACTAACTTATTATCCATCACATCACCATCGGATCAAAGAGAAAATGTTAAAAAGTTTTTTAAGAGAGAGAAAATGTTAATCTAATGGTGATGAGATAAGTAGTAAGTTGATAATAAAAAATTTTAGTAGTGAGAATATCCCTCCTCCAAAATAATTACTATTTATGATTTTGTAACTTGCTTTCAACTTTTGTTTTCTTTTGCTGATCCTCGAGAGAATTTCACTTCTACTTGGTTTCCGACAGACATGCACCACAATTTCGTGAAGGGCAAATTCCTTCACACATGAGTTTGGCTTATTTATTTGGTAGTATATGGCTGTGTTTTTTGGTTAATTATTGATTGCGCGCTTCAAAACAAAACAATGAATGAACAATAAATGGAATCTTGGGAAGCTATAATTGATGTTG
Organism: Gastrolobium villosum; assembly: GCA_032173675.1. Taxonomy (NCBI): domain Eukaryota; kingdom Viridiplantae; phylum Streptophyta; class Magnoliopsida; order Fabales; family Fabaceae; genus Gastrolobium; species Gastrolobium villosum. The sequence continues at coordinate 19,735 of JAVKPL010005266.1, read as the reverse complement.
GACCTAACAAGTAATAACGAGACACACATGAGGCAGCAAAGTCACATAAGGTCGACCTTGGGCGGTGGACCTATATGGTAGAGACATGACATATCTATTTGTCTCATTAGTTCATATGAGCATGACATGACATATTCATGGCTGTGAGCATGACAAGCACACATGTCCCATCCCTTGTGTTGGTTGGTTCCACTTCCCCTTAAAAAGGCTTTGCTGCTGGGCGACGTTTTTAACATGCATCAAGTGCATGCATGTGTAAGATTCACTAACTCAAGTGAAAAGGTGATTATGCGATAGTGTTATTTGATCAAAATCATTTATTAATGATTAGATAAGAGAGAAAAAAAAATATAATTTTTAACTATAATTTAGGATGTATTTATGAGATGGTGTAATTGTGATATAAGCTATAATTATGAAATTGCATTGAGTTAAAAAACATATTAAAATATGGGGTTTGTTTTTCTTATATTGCATGAGAAAACAAACCATTCTTACACACATCATAAAAAGGTGTATCACTCATTTTTTTATTTTTTATTTTTTTTAAATAGATGGGACCCACACGTAATGTATCTATGATATGATGTTAGAAATCTCCTACGACATAAGATTTATTTTTCCCTTAAAATATACCGTATAATAGTAATGGTATATCTTAAAATGGTTTAGAGTACGTTAAATGATTTCTTAGCTTCCCAATTTTTTATGTTTCATGATTTATTTCTTATTTTATGATTATTTATTTAGTATATATAAATATTAATTAGTGCTTTATCTTGTGTGATATGTACAAAGCGATGGGTGGTCCTAAACCCTTCCAAAGTATATACTATAAGACATTTATAGATATCAATAACAGCAGTCAGATGGAGAATATGTTCTGCAAGGAGGAGATTACTACTTGAAGGGGAAATTACCCCTGGTACTACTGTCTCAAGCAATAAAGTCTTTTATTTTCACTTAAACATATTTTTTTCACACTCTACTTTTCTGTAATTGATTGGTTGAAGAGTCTAGGGTTGCATTAATTTGCAACATATCAATTATATACAATATTTTTCTGTCTTCTCTGTTCTCTCTGCTGCCTCAATGCCTAAATCCTCATAGGATTTATCATCTATCATTTAACATGTCCACAAAAAATTTCCTACATACACAACATTTTGTGGGACCTGCAGCAAAAAAAAAAAATTCCGGTACGCAAAACGAATCTCTATAACATAACACAATCACTTTTTCTATAACATAACTCTTATAAAACTCATCCTTATAATTTAAAAGTGGTATCAAAGCCGATAACATATTTGAACGAGTGTTTAGAGATAGTGGTTTGTGTTTGCCAAATCCATATTATAGAGTCAAGACTTGACTACTTTAGGTTGATTACCATATTAATGCTCATTGAGGGGATCATATATTGATGTCGAGTCTTTATAAATTCAAGTATAAATAATAAGTAATATTCAGATTAGTTAGACATGAACTAAATCAGGACAATATAAGCAAAACCACTTGTAAAATTAATATCTAAGATTTTGAGTTAAGGTATCGTGTCTAGGGATGTGCATGGGTCGAACCGAACCGGTTTTTTTGAAAAATCGAACCGAATTGGTTTAAATGGTTCGGTTCGAAAGTGGTTCGGTTCGGTTCAAAAGTGGTTCGGTTCGGAAGTGGTTCGGAACCGGTTCGGAAGTGGTTCGCAACCGGTTCGGAAGTGGTTCGAAACCGGTTCGGGTCGACCCTCTTTTGAAAAGAAAAAATTTAAAAATTTATAAAATAAAGTTATAAAAATTAATTTGGTTCGATTTGAAAATGGTTCGGTTCGGTTCGAAAACGGTTCGGTTATGAAACCGGTTCTAAAAACTGGTTCGGTTCTTAAACTGGTTCTAAAAACCGGTTCGGTTCATAAACCGGTTCTTTAAAAACCGGTTCGGTTCATGAACTGGATTTTAAAAACCGGTTATTTTATGGAGCGGTTCGGTTCGGTTCATGGTTCGACCCACTTTTTTGGTTATTTTGCACATCCCTAATCGTGTCAAGCTCTTTATGGTAGTTTTAGTTTACTACTTAGACTATCGCTAGTAATCTCCCTTATTAGAGTCTCATGTCCATCATAACAAGTGATATTAGAGCTACGAAAACAACCTTTGATCAACGAAATGAATGTAAGCTTATTTAGCTCTCTGTCTTTTTTTTTTTTTTTTTTTGATAATCAGCTTATTTAGCTCTCTATAAGTTAATCTTAACTAGCATTAGACGCTAGGCTAAAGGAGTAAAACAATTGTGGGTTTTTTCCTTGCTTTCTTGGATTACTCAGAAGGGCTAAAAATGACCCAAAATTATCAAAGGAAAGTTTCTTCTTTGTAGCACTAGATGTTACAAAAATTTATTTTCTAATATAATTGTGGGCTACATATTTAAATATCAATTATGTCGTGTTATTTAATTATTGGGAAAATTATGTGATCAATATAAAGGATCTTAATCAGATTCCTAATTCGGTATGGGCTTGATAAGTGGATACCTAATATTGGCCCAACTAGGTGTAATGGGTGCTTAATGGAACAATATATAAAGAAACTAATTGTGGTCCCAAAACAGTTTCAGTTTATTTCTTCCAATCTAGAGAGAAAATCCTTTAAGGAATGATTTGACGCATGTGAAATCTCATAAAGAAAGGCCAGAGACTTAATAGGATTAAAGATACATCATTGTTACAATGGAGACATTTACGCCTTATTTGTTTTATATTTCTTGACGATTCAATATGATATATCTAGGGTTTATTGGACGATGGTTTACGCCATGAGGATCAAAGAATTAATTTCCGTCACTAGAATTTGCAAGGGGAGTATTATAGCTGTCTTTCCTATACTCGAATAAGTGGTGTTCCGAATAATCTTGTCTTGCAAATTAGCCTTTAGATTTGCCAAATTTCAATTGAAATTTGAATCTAGTCTCATTTTGAGCAATGAATAGCCCCTGAATTTTGTCACATATTATAGCTGAACACTTTTAATTTGTAATAAAGTTGACTTTTGTTTATCTGATAGAATAAATTAATAATGCTGAAACTTTTATGTTGGATAAATACATTATATACTGAATCTAAATTTCGATATTGGTCTGACATAAATTGTAGCTGTTAATTTTTATTCAACATTGTGTGTGATTACTTGCTTCCAGGAATATCTCATTTAAATGTGTGCATTTATATGTTTTGTACTTGTTTTTTGTTTTTTTTTTTTTACTTGTTGGGGCTCTGCCCTTTTTATTACCAAAAAAAAAATAATTATAACCGAATAAAACTTGAATATATCGGTAAATGTTACATTGTTTCGAATAAAACGTGCTATGTTTGTAGGGAGATTTAGAATTTGACCAAGACTTTGGCTTGGTATGTTGTCTTCTTTCCCACTCCTTATAGTTTTCTGCTCTAATTCTTTGATCTGGTATGATTTGGATGTTTTCCGTGAAGCTTTGGTACTTCTAATAACATTGTGGATATTAGTTGCTGATTTAATTTCGATCATTGTTCTGTCATAATCATCATAAGCTTTTATCTGAGTAAAAATGTTGTTACTCAAGAAAAAGAAGTTATTATTGGATATTAGTGCCCAAGTTTATTCACTAGTGTTGGTTATCATTTACTTGTGATATTGGTGCCTGCCATAATACCAACACCAACACTGTTGTTTTGCCACCATTGAATATCAGTGCTTCATTCTGTACTCTTAAGAAAAGACAAAAGAGAGAGAGAGAGAGAGAGAGAGAGAGAGAGAGAGAGAGAGAGAGAGAGAGAAGAAAACTTGTAATAGATTAGATTTGTATTGTGGAATTCTGAATTTGGAACCATTCTGAAGTGTTTTATTTTCTTTTTTTATATCCTATAAACCTAGTATAATTTGGTTTTAATTTGGCGAAGAAATACTTCCAATGTTGTTGAACAAGAACTGTGCTAGTTATATATTATTTATTGGTTTACTCAGAATCTGGAATTTTGAAATACTTGAGTGAATTTGGGACTTGAACTACTGTCAAATAGCTGCTATATCAGTTCTATATATATATATATGCACACCAAAACACATTTAAGAGTAAGTAGTTTGCATATGATCTATGGCACTATAACATGTTTTTCCAAAGAAAACAGAAACCAAGTACTAGCATAACATTATTCCCCTTTCCTCAAAAACAGCAGCTTAAGATTTTTCCCCATTCAGCCACAAAATTTCCCTTCCCTTTCCTCCACCTGCAATGGCAGCCCAGAAGGGATGAGAGATAGTCTCTCAATAAGCTTAAAATCTTTCTTCCTTTATGAGTCTTATGGCCTGCGCCAAGATCCATTAGGCGGTTGCATTTTAAAAAAATTGTCAAACCATACCAAAGTTGATTTAGAAACCAAATTTACCGAAAAATGGAGTTGATGACAGGTTTAAAACCAGACAAAGTGAGCTGCCAAACTAGTACTGCTCCAAAGAGATATGCTTGTGTGATTATCAAGCAAATAAAGGATTTTATTCAAAATTTACTTCCAACCAAAGATATCTTCCTCAGTTAGCAATAATTAGGATTACTCAACCTATCTTGTACATTTAGAACAAGGAGTTACTATGATAAGACAGATAGTACAAGCATCCAAATCTTCTTATAGCAACTAGCCAAATGTCAGGAAGTTACTGTTATTCCTAGTTAAATAGAATTATTTCAATGATGGACAAACAGATTGCAGATATCATCAATAAATTTATTTTAAGTTAGGCGATGAATTCCACCTTGAAACTAACCTGATTTAGCCCAATTATTTCAGAACCAATTGAGCAGTAATATCAGAGTCCCAGATGTAATGAAGTAACCAAAATACCAGGATTCATATCAGATAATAAGTACATCAGAGCTGAAATAAGATGCTGAAAAACACTCAACAATATATAGACAAGATAAAAGAGTACAAAACAGCAGCGAAACATAGAATTCAAAGAAAACAGTCACAACTTCATTAATCTTCACAGAACTGATATTGGTCAAGCCAATTCAGAGATTTTACAAATCTGTATATCAGTACTCCTAAAAAATATAACAAGGTTGTTACCACTTGCGCTCCAACATTACAGATCGATCCATCAAATTAATAGGGGCAAATTGGTTATGGTAGGCAGCCCGAGGATCAGTCTTCTTTTTTTATCATTGCTGCATGAAGTAGAGATAGACCGAAACTTACTTGGGGGAAGATAGGTAGTAAAACAAAACTTAATAGAGTGAGATATAGATTGACGGATGGTGTGTCTTGGAACGGAATGGAGAAGAGTTATAAGCATGGTGTAGGGTTAAACCCGTTGTTATTCCTATATTCCATATGGTCCCTTTTTAGTCAGTTTCCTCCTTATTTCGGCCTCTTCTTCTTGTCCCCTTCTTTTATTACTTTTATATTTAAATATATATATATATATATATATATATATATATATATATATATATGGGGAAGGTTATATTTACAACCTATTCTTGTTTACAACTTCTTACACTGGTGTAAGATTTAGAAGTCTTACACTCAATCTTAACCATTGATCCACTTGTATCCAATGGCTCACATTACTAAAAATTTGAGCCCTTAGATATAAGTGGGATTAACGGACAAGATTAAGAGTTTAACTTACACTGGTGTAAAATGATCCTAACCCTATATATACGTATGTATGTTATTACTATTTTTTTATTTATTTTTTTGTTTTTTTCCAATCTTTTCGTATCTTTTATTTGGATTCATTACTATCGACCCTAATTAATTCGGAATAAAAGTGTAATCGATGATGATGATGATGATGATGATGATGATGATGTTGCATGATCAATATCTTGCTTGACCCATTACCCATAGTAACGTGAAGAAGGTCTTGAACTTGGAAAAATATTTAGTGCTCCTGACCCCATGTGGTCCTTCCATTCAATGAGTGACACTTGTACAAAAGTTTATATTTTATTTTTTCTCTCTCATCTCTCTTCAATAGTTGTCTCATTCTGATTGGTTTGGACCACTAAATCAATGGTAGTCCAGTACTACCAAAATTCTTCTCCTTGAACTTGTTCTTGATAATAATACTAAGAATCAGCGTGTGGTTAAGCATTGGTCATATTAAACTAAAATTTCTGATGTTATGTGTGTGATTTTAGAAGTTATGTCAAAACTGAACTTCTTATCTTGAGCTTAATATACAAAACAGAATAGTACACTAGACAGATCGGATGATATAACTTCTACGCCAATTGACCACAAACATAAATTCAACAAGTCAGGTCACAACCTCACGTGTTATGTTCATTCTAGTATAGTGATTAGTTAAAGAACAATCCTGTACACAATTTTTTTCCCAAAGTTTCAGACAATTGTCTAACCACCAATTCAACTTAAGAATATTGAAAAAGTATGATTATGTCTGATATTTTCTAATCAGCTCCTAAACGAGTGGCGATCCTCACAAGAATTAAATTTGCTATCAAATGAGACACATAAAACAGTCTATTATCAACGATTAGGCCAAATATGGCCACAAACCCGACAATCTACCGATACCAATTTCTTAATATAACTTGATTACATTATTGTTCAACTACTTAGATTAAAGGTAACATCAAGGTAGTAGACATTTTAGTACCAAATAACTTTACATATACTATTTCCATTCCGTAACACTAGCAAGAATACAAATTTAGAGTGAGTTTACTAACTGGGATACACTAGTATGCATATCCCATACGTCTTAATGAGTTTATCAAAGTTTCAGACAATCATATATGGCAATCTTCATCATCAAAGTTTAATTGGGATGCAACTTTCAACATTCCTCCAATCAAGCATGTTTAGAAATTAAACAAATAAAGGAAGACTCATATATAAACGGGTGGCAAAGGACAGAAGCATAGAAAAAGAAGCTTTGACATCCAGACCAAGAGTAGGTTCCATTTGCTCATGCTCTACGCACTCAGAATAATTATGAATTAGGATAAAGTGCCTTGTGCACATCAGATTTCTTATCCAAATCTTAAGAGTAGACAATTTCTTTATTAATGGGCAAAATCATGACATGTTAATGAAATCTTGTGTGGGGAATGAAGGAGGCCAGAAAATAAGATCGACCTAATATGAATATTGAGAGCAGATTGAAGTTTATACAAAACATCTGGGGAAGAGTTTGAGACTTCTTGCATATTATATTCTTGGAGGGGGTGCTACATGAGTACCCCGGTGTAAATGTGAAGTTTCATTAGCAACTGATTCGGTGTGATTGTTAAGTTTAAGAAACAAAATCTCCAACCAAAATACCCTGCAACAGGAACAAAGTCCCATTAGATGCAAGGCATAACAGTAAAAAGATTATATAAATATATTATATTAAAAAAGTGCCATTAAAAGGAAGTTAAAAGTGAAATTTCATACCATGTCAATGATATTCAATGAAACTCATTGGGGTTTTCTTTGCTTCGGATGAGAGGAACACCATCTTCCCTCCAAACTATACGCTCTTCGCATAAAGCCTCTACCACCTCCACATATAACTGGTGCTCCTAAATTTGGAAATAAAAACAAATAAAAATCAATTGGAGTCAATCTTGTCAGTCTGCTAAATTGCTAGCCTTTTGGTTGCATAACTGTCAAGGTTCATCAATGCTTCCTATGACAAATATATTCATTGAATTTCATTCAGGATTAAAGCAGTTCAAGGATTTAAAATCCCATCATTATTTGGGAGCTGATTGATTATAGAAGCTGCCATTACCTCCCTAAGAACCCTTGCAGCCAACTCCTCTGCAGTATCATTAGCAAGCACAGGGACAACACGCTGGGCAAGGGTCCGTCCCGTGTCATAGTGTTCATCGACAAAATGAACTGTAGGACCAGAAAATCTAACAAACACAGAAAAATGAAGCACACATAAGTAGTTAAGAACCAAGTACAACAGTATTTCACTCAAACAGAGAGATTCTGTGAGAAGAATACCTTGCTCCAGAAGCAATTACTGCTTTATGCACCTTCATACCATAGTAACCCTTGCCTCCAAAAGCTGGAAGAAGTGATGGATGAATGTTTACTATAGATCTTTCATAAGCACGGATCAATTCCACTGGTATAAGTTTGAGGTATCCAGCTAAAAGAATAAAATCAACCTCAAATCTCCTGATAAAAAAATGTGTTATATGTTATTATGTTACTGATATAACCACGTTTCCATAACAGTCTTTCTGTGTTCCCTTTTGTAGATTTAGCCATAGTTGTGCTACACTGGTTTTTTATTTGAATTTCAACTTTAAAGTAAAGCATACACACACATCAGACTCATTAAAAGTCTAAACTCTAAAGTTAAATGCAATTGCAGGAAATGAAATAAAGAAACATCTGAATATCTGACCTTAGTGTATCGACAAGGTTACTAGGAGATAATCCATCGGATTCATCCTTTGCTTTTGGGAACAATAAAACCGGGATACCATTATTTCTTGCATACTCTGCACCTCCACACTCTGGTATAAAAATAAAATAAAATACAAAGAAACAAAGAAGAAAATCTTAGTACTCCAAGACTCGAAATAAAAAGGTGAATCAAAACGTAGTCCCAACATCCAATGTCACACATGACAAGCAGCATCAATACAAAATGAAGTTTCCTCCTCCTAGCCACAAGTATAATAAATATCATCTTTGCAGGAAAACATCTTAATCCGGTGACTATTATGATCTAAAATTGAAGAAAATAGGCTTCAAGGAAAAGTACTACTACTAGAGGCCCTTGGGATATATAGTCCCAGATTGGTTATATAAGCAACTAATGTGGAGTTTATAAGAATTGGGCACTCCCACCCTTTGAGCTAGCTTTTGAGATGGTGTATCCCAATGTTCTTTACATGGTATCAGAGCCTCGCCGTCCCCCACTTTCTCTCGTGGACTCTCTTAGCACAGATAGGTTGGGCCTGTTGCACCATCCACTCTTCAAGCCCAATGTGGGCTCTTGTGTGAGGGGCGTGTTGGGATATATAGTCCCACATTGGTAATGTGTAAGACCTTTGAGCTAGCTTTTGGGGTGGTGTATCCCAAAATTCTTTACTTTAGCTAAGCTAAAAGATAACATAGAACCATGAAAAATTACATTATTTTGCAAAAGGGCAAAAATGAAAGCAAAGGGGTAGTTTGAGGAGACCATTACCGCTTTTATTTGTGACCAGTACAAGAACATCTCCATGAAGTGATCCCCTTTTGGATGCCTCATGAATTGATCTGAAGTTGGATCCTCCACCAGACACAAACACTGCCAGCTTTTTCCTTCTCACCATGACCTGAGCTTTCACCGCATGCCCCTCCTTTGGTTCTGTAGAAATATTGCTCCTGCTACACCATATTCTCCTCCTAGAACTAGAACACACTCCTTTGTGAACAGTGAAGATGGCATGAAAAGCTCCACTAGGAACCTCAAGATTCTGGAACTGAATAGAAGGGCATAAAGAAGAAGAAGAAGGTAAAGTAGGGAACTTTAAAGAGAATGGTTGTTTTGCAATTGGAATTGATGACACTGATGATGATTTTGGACAAAACCTAGAAAGAATTTGTTGAGCTTCCATAGAAATTTTAATTTAAAGTTATCAAATGCAGGCTATAACGTGTAGCGGTAGCAGAATAGCAGAGTCATGCACCTGTAATATAGATATATATCACACATATTACAACTTAATAAAAAAATAGGGAAAAGTTTACGAATATGGTTTTTTTTTTTTTCTATTCTGTGTTTTGTAAAAAATAAGAAACACGAGGTATATGTGATAAAAAATATACCCTTTTACAAATCACAATGTGGCATATGTGATAAAAAATAAAAAATCACAAGTAATTCTGGAGTAAATGACGTTGTCATCGGTAAAGTTTTCCCTAACAAATAAATAAAGAGTTAAAACCATATTCATAAAAAAAAAATACATCAGCGCAAGTAACTGCATCATAGAAAAAAAAATCACCATCAATACAGAAATAAAAAAGATTTCTCAATGAAGTGAATGTTAGAGGGAGTGAGTTCATAATTTAAAGGCTGCTTATGGTTTAAAAAACAAAAAGTGAAAAAAAAATACTAACCAAAAGAGAGACGAACCAAAAAAAAAAAAAGGTGTTTCTGCGTTTGCAGTTAAGATTAATCAACTAAAGGAATAATTGTAACAAAACAAAATAAAAGACCTAGAAGTATAGAAAAGAAGTTCCCGAACAGAGTGAGAGAGGGGGAGTCACGAAGTTACAGAAGTTGTCGTCTGTCTCTGTCGCAGTCGCAGGTCGCCGCTGGTCGCTAGTCTTCGCAGGTGAAAGGGTTTGTCGAAAAGCGGGAGTCACGAAGTGGTTTGTCGAAGGGACAGATACTCTAAGGGTCAAAAGACAAAAAGACCCAAAAATTATTACTGTTATAATTTTAAATGGAGGGTACATATGTAAACTTGCACATCGAGGAATTTAAAAAGTATGAGCGACGAGCTGGGAAACTGATTGAATAAGTGGAGAAGACAAGAAAAAATAAAAGGAACAGTGGTCTAATAAAAATTAGCAAAGTGATATGTTTTCAAAATTATTCGTTAAAACAAAAGGGCAGGATATATTTAAATTTTTAATTTTTAATAAATTATAATTATTAAATTGATAGAAATCAAATATTAAGATCTAGTAATGAGAAATGATAAATTAAATTGGTGATAAGTGATTTTTATCCCTAAAATAAATATAACATATAATTTGAAAATTATTTTATAAAGTGATATAATTTGATCGTACAACACCACTAGCATGACACTCAAGGTGATGATGATATGTGTCCATAATAAAATGATACTAAGAGGTTATAACTATTAGTATAATCGGCCTATTATAAAATTAGTTTAAATGTGTTGCTAAAAAAAACTTAATTTGGTAATATTGTTATTCCGAGTATGGATGTGAATGTTAAAAGTCATTGAAATTTTAAAATTCCAAACCATTATTTATTTTTAGGCTGGCAAATTCAAATTAAGATAAGCTTATTTTGGAGGAATGCATAGCATTGGTGAGATCTGAAACTTACAAATCAACAAGGGGTCTCCATGTCCTTGAATAATTTTGTAAGTGAGAAAGTGTGAGGACGCCTTACTATAACATAACTAGAAGGAAAGGAAAATGTAGGTAATGTGAAAGAGATTCAACATTCAAGGCATGGGCATAATCAAATAAATACCCTAATGACATAATCGAAAGTAATGACAACAAATATAAAATGTCCATAACATAATAAAGTCACTAACATAAGAAAGTCCATCTTCATAACAAATATAAAATCTTCGATGGAGGATGCCATTGTTGATGACGTGCTTGACGATCTGGCAACTTGCAAATGCCTCTTCACTATGCCTATCATGATCTTACGTCTGACTACTCTAAGACTAACTACTCTGAGTCTCACTACACTGATCCTGACTGTGCCCAGATGCCATGGCCACCGGACTAGCCTGATATATCGGTTGGCTTTGTGAGTCCATCGGTGGATACATTCCAACTTGGTTGGGCTGATATGTCTGCTCTTGCATAGTGGGTGCATAATAATGAGGTTGACTGCCATAAATGGGGAACATGGGCGGCCTATACCATCCAGATGTACGCGGCCTAGGTGATGATATAGGCTCCGACACTAGAGGCATTGGCCGACGACGGCGTCCAAGCCCACGACCCTCTTTCGCACGACGCCCAACGTCTACAGACAACTGTGCCTCATCCGGAACCTGTGTCGGTGGTGCCTCCGGTCCTGCCTCCTCAATTCGGGATGTCTCTTTGAAAATAGCAATAATGCGACCAATCTCTGCATTAATAAACTCCAAACTGTAGTTTGGGAATTGGTCCGAAGTGGTCATGAAATGTAACATCTCTAATCCATCAATCTATAAGTCACAACATAAATAAATAACACATATAAATGATTACAATACTTGACTAGCAAAATGAAAAAATTAACTTACAGAACGTCCTATCTTGGCAGCCCTCCTAGTAATGTAACGCCTGCCTCTCTGCCTAAACCACTCCATATACCCATGGTTCGGTGACATGAGTCCCTCCATCAGAGCTGGCATTTCTATGTTTTCTCCTCTGGTCTCCCATCTCCGTGGACACCACACAATTTTCTAGGCTGAATTGGTATCGGCTGATCCCTGCCAAATTGGCGCATACATCTGTCAGGCTGGGAATACTCAACGATATGAAAACATATAAGAGGTGCCACGGCCATCCATAATCGTTGTCTCTCAACAGTTTCACCCATGAAATCATAGCCTAGATATGGTTGCCACACCACCTATATAATAAACAAATATACAATCAATTGAATTTTCATATTTTTCAAAATTCATGTTTGGATGTAAAAAGTTGTTTGAATTAAAAAATAGAAAACATACCTCATCTCTGCACAATGTGTCTAATCGATCCCGATACCAAAGTAGTTCATGAAGTTTAAAACGCCCTAAACCATTAAATCTAAAAAAAATTAACATAATCATTAACTCCAATACTCATAAAGATATAATGAATCAGCCAATACAATAGATACATACCGGTGTCCAAAGTGCCATTCTGGTTGAGTAGGAAGAGGGATAGGAGGAGCAATGGGTGGAAATCTGAGCCAAGCCCAAATTTGTAGCAAAGTTGTGCACCCACCAATGTCAGATCTGTCGACGTCTGTACACTCACACAATTGTCGAAATAAGAGTGCCAAAACTGCAGACCCCCAACTATAGCTCCCAATATCCTGAAACTCTCCTGCAAGTAATGGGATGTAGCGACATCCGACTACACTGCCCCCGGATCTGTCGCAAAGGAGCAATCCTCCTATCATGCGCGCAATATGCGCCTTTGTGTAATAAATTGCATTCTGGGGATTATCAATGACTGCACGCCAATGCGCATATATCCTATCAAAGTATGACAGCCTAACATTACCTGAAGTTAACTCAGTAGCCTCATCAGGCCCATTCCCGAAGACATGGTTACACACTTCTTGCCAATCCATGGCTGTAGCTCCGCTAACTACTTTCCCTTCAGTAGGCAATCCAAGAATAGCCGTTACGTCTTGCAACGTAATAGTCATCTCACCTTGCGGCATATGGAAAGTGTGTGTCTCTGGTCTCCACCTCTCAACCAAAGCACTGATGAGGCTAGCATCGATCTAAGAAATGTAAACAATTTGTCAATTTATATGTTCAAATATACCAATTTACAATGACTATATTACAACACAATATAATATACTTAATTTAAAAGGCATACCTGCATATGTTGCATGCGCGCGACATGTATAAAACCAGCCTGGGTCAAGTATCGCGCAACCACATCTGGAATATCATCTGGCTGAGGTCCACCGGTGCCACGGGCTCCTCTGCGAATCTTTAGGACCCTCCGCGTCTCCTCGTTCCACACAGCTTGTGAAACGTGCTTGCGTTGTGTGCACCGCCTAAGTACGTCCCACTGGTGAGGTCCAGGAAGAACATGCGTCATAGGATCACTTGGCTCCGGCTCACAATCAGATCCCCCATGAGCGGAAGACGGAGGAGACTCAGACGATGAGGAGTCAACCATAATAATATACTATATAAATTTACAAACATACTATTATAATTTATTTAGTTAAATATATTTAAAATGTCTAATGATAAAAATATAATAAATCACACCCATTCATAAATTCATTATTTTTAAAGCAAAATCACTAAGCATAATAAAATTTATTAAGCATGTCCTAAGTAGCTAGACATAATAAAATTTACTAATTAAGAACAAAATTAATAGGCATATTATAAGTCACTAAGCATGATAAAAATTAAGTATAAATAAAATCACTATGAATATATTATAACTCACTAATCATGTTCTAAGCCACTAACCATGTTATAAGTCACTAACCATGTCACTAAAAATATCCTAGGTCACTAAACTAAATAACTAACCATATCCTAGATCACTATTATAACATATATATATTGCTGTAATTTAAAATATAGAAAGCAAATATTAAGACTTACTTGAACGCAACCGGAGTGAAATCAGAGTAAGTGAATGGGGGTATTTATATAGCGAGATGGAGTGAAATGAAAAAGTGAAGGAGGTATTTATATAGCGGACTGGTCACGCACCATGTTGGGCGCGACTAGAGGCGTGACCCAACCCCCTAACGCACTTTATCTTAGGCGTGACCTAGCCCCATTTGGGTCCCATTTTGGTCGTAACTGTGAAACGCATCTAAACTCCATTCACGCCTAATTTTGGGCGCGACTGACTGCTATAGATCCATAAATAAGTTTCGAATTACAACGTTTTCATAATTATTTATTAAAAAATCAATATTTTAATTTTTTTTACCTATATATATATATAAGAAAAAGTGTTTGTCATTTTAAATAACACAAGTTATGTCATTTTACTCTCACAAAGATATAGGACCCACACTTTTATTTTATTTTTGGTACACTCTCTCCTCCATGATTTATCTCTTTCTCACACTTAAATTGACATAACTTTACATCATTTAACACACACTTTTCCCCATATATAATTTAATTAATTCTTTATACAATGGAATAGTAACAATTACAATAGACAAAACATATACGACATAAGGGAAAAATAATTTAGGTCAGAAAACATACTCTAAGCTACATGCCGTCCTGTTGCTTGAGTAGCCAAATGAAATTCATCATAGGGCTCTTATTTCACACCAGAGTAGAATATCTACTAGATGCTAGGCCAGGTAATATAAAATGGGTAGCTAATTATAACCGTAATGCAGTGGACAACGTTATTTAGTCAGAAACATTACAACAAGTTTATATATTTTTATGTTCCAGTTCAAGTATGCTACAATACCAAAATGCCAAAAAGTGCAAATCTCCAATTTTGTTGCCTTTATGCACCATAGTTTCAACATTCTTACAAAACTTTTATTTGCAGGAAAAAAGATAGATTTTCCTCAATATCACATAAATCCAAAAAGGCGAACCCATTTCTAATCACAAGTAAGAAGCAATTACAGAGATCGCCTACTGTGCTTTCCCAATCTTCTGATTCATTCGAACTTGTTGCAGCTGCTTCTCGTGGAAAATTCCCAAGAGTTAACAAAGAAGTAATTCTCGCTCCTTAATAATATATGGCTTTTGCAGGCTGATACAGAAGCAAGAATGTTGCATTTGATTAGAGAAGCTAAAATGTTAAGTCCAAGATATGCAAATTCATGTTCTGATTTCAAGGCACAGTTTCAATTGGGTTCCAAAGTTATTTTGGGTCAAATTATGATTAGTTGGCTGCCTATGAAGGAAGATCAAGAGTTTTAGCATTTAAAGTGCAATAAAGAGAATTTTAGTTGTTTTTTTTATTTCCTAAGCAACACAATTCTTAGGAGCATGACTCTTGGGAGTTGGGTTTAGTTATTGTTATTTTTATTTCCTAAGCAACACAATTCTTGGGAGCATGACTCTTGGGAGTTGGGATTAGTTATTGTTATTTTTATTTTCTAAGCAACACAACTCTTGGGAGTTGTTTGTCTCTTTATATTCTCATGTTTTAGTTATTCTATAAATATGGGATATTTTGTAATGCAGAGGACAGATTTGATAAATGAAAAAATGTGTTGCAAGTTCTCAAACTTGTCTTGAATCTTGTTATCTTTATCTAACCGTGGGTTAGTGGTGAGGCGAGTGGGTTCTTTATCAGTTGAGAGGGTGGCTTAGCCTTTAATCTCAATTGTGGTGGACTCTTATCTATCCCATTTTTTTTACAAAGTGTATTTTCCTTTCTTCTCATACCCATCACGTATCAACTTGGTATCGGGAGCACCGGTTCACATGGAAGACGAAGGTCCAAGGTACAGAACCCGTGAGCAAAATCAGAATATGAGGCGTGACCAACAACTTGCAAATCTTGAAAATCAGATTGAAGAAATGCGCCAAGCTCTTGCTGTGCTTGTCCAACAGAATCATCGTGGACGTAGGCGACATTCCAGAAGCACTCATAGCCCTTCCATTCATGATTCTTCTGCTAGTGACTCAAGTGTTTCTTCAAATGAGTCAACACCTCATGATAGAAGAAGGAGAAAATTCCAAGATGACTTTAGAGATGTGAAGGTTGAACCGCCAGAATTTGATGGCAGCTTGAATCCCGATATTTATTTGGAATGGGTTCGTTCTATTGAGCGAATTTTTGAAGCTAAAGACTTTGATGATGAGAAGTGCTTCAAAATTGCAAGCATTAAACTCAAAAAGTATGCATCAATATGGTTTGAGAACTTGAAGATGGAGAGGAACCAAGAAGGCAAGAGAAAGCTCAAATCTTGGGCTAAACTGAAGAGGCTGATGGATAAAAGATTTCTTCCTGCCAGTTACAAACAAGACTTGTATCTCAAAATTTCTTCTCTCAAACAAGAAGATCTGAGTGTTGAAGAGTATATTAGGGAGTATGAGCAACTCCTTATGACTAGTGGCCTTAAAGAAGTTCAGGAACAAAAAATTGCTCGTTTTATTGGCGGATTAAATACTGATATTGCCGAGAAGGTGGAACTACAACCTTTTTGGACTTTTGAAGATGTGTGCAAGTTAGCCATTAAAGTGGAGAAACATTCAAAATCAAAGAAGGCAACCAGCAAGCCATCAAGTTTCTTTAAGAATTACTCTTCTAAGGGTGACTCCTCCTCATCAAAAATTATTAAGGAGAAGGAGAAGGTCAAGGAAGCTCCGAAGGAATTTAAAAAGAAGTTGGATGGAAAGAAATGTTTTAAATGCCAAGGCTATGGCCATTTTCAAGCTGATTGTCCTAATAGGCGGGTCCTGACACTTAAAGAAATTGAAGAAATTGAGCATGAATATGAACAAGGTCCAGTTTGGGATACTGAACATGATGAAATCCCGGGTGAAGAAGTTATCTTAGAAGCAGACCGAGGGGAGCATCTGCTTATGTTACGAAGAGTCCTCCATGTTAAAGAAGCACCTAAAGAGAAAAGCCAAAGAGACCAAATCTTCTACACAAGGTGCACCATCAAAGGAAGGGTATGCAATCTCATTGTGGATAGTGGTAGTTGTGTTGATGTTGCTTCTACGTTACTCATTCAGAAGCTTCAATTACCTACTACTCCTCACCCACATCCTTACAAACTACAATGGCTAAGCAAGAATAGCGATGTTAAGGTAACTCAACAAGCCCTTATTCCTCTTTCAATTGGGAATATTTATCATGACCGAATCTTGTGTGATGTGATCCCTATGGATGCATGTCATATTCTGTTGGGACGTCCTTGGCAATTTGATAAATATGTTGTTCATGATGGTCATAAAAATACTTATTCTCTTGTTGACAATAAAAGAAAATCACACTTGCTCCTTTACCACCAAATGAAATTCATGTGAGTTTATATGAGGAGGGAAACACAAGTGAGAAAAATTCCTATGTGAATGAAACAGAGGTTGAGCGTTCATTACTTCAAAACAAACCTATTTTTGCCCTGCTTGTTGTTGAAACATCCATAAGTACAGTTGAGGTCCCTTTACATCCTTTGGTGCGATCTTTGATTGAGAAATTTCAAGATGTGTTTCCGAATGACTTGCCGCCTGGTTTGCCACCAATTAGGGGAATAGAACATCAGATTGACCTCATGCCTGGCGCTCCATTACCAAATAGGGCTGCCTATAGGTGTAATCCAGAAGAAACAAAAGAACTACAAAGACAAGTGAAGGAATTGATGGCTAGAGGATTTGTTAGAGAAAGTATGAGTCCTTGTTCTGTTCCAGCTTTACTTGTTCCTAAAAAGGATGGTACTATGCGTATGTGTGTTGATAGTAGGGCCATAAACAACATCACCATCAAGTATAGGTATCCAATCCCTCGCCTTGATGATATGCTTGATGAATTATATGGTTCTAATGTTTTCTCTAAGATTGATCTTCGCAGTGGATATCACCAAATTAGAATGAAGGAAGGAGATGAGTGGAAGACTGCTTTTAAGACTAAAGGAGGGTTATATGAATGGAGAGTCATGCCCTTTGGGCTTTCTAATGCTCCAAGCACCTTTATGAGACTTATGAATGAAGTTCTTCGTCCTTTCATTGGGAATTTTGTTGTGGTGTATTTTGATGATATCTTGGTTTATTCTAAGAGTGATGAAGATCATTTGAAGCATTTGGAAAGTGTCTTTTCTGTTTTGAGACGGAAAAAACTTTATGGGAAATTAGAAAAATGTGATTTCTTCTCTCCTCGTGTTGTTTTTCTTGGCTATGTTGTCTCCAATGATGGAATTTCTGTTGATCAATCAAAAATTGAAGCTGTGAAATCTTGGCCGACCCCAACTAGCGTAACTGAAGTAAGAAGTTTTCATGGCCTTGCATCTTTTTATAGAAGGTTTATAAAAAATTTTAGCACCATCATGGCTCCCATCACTGAATGCATGAAGGCAGGTTGCTTTGAATGGACTAAGACTGCTGATAATGCCTTTAATTCCATCAAGAAAAGGCTTTGTGAAGCACCAGTTTTAGCATTGCCCAATTTTGATGATCTCTTTGAAGTAGAATGTGATGCTAGCGGAGTTGGAATTGGGGCTGTCCTAGTGCAATCTAAGCGACCCATTGCATATTTTAGTGAGAAGTTTAATGGCTCAAGGCAAAAATACAGCACTTATGATAAAGAGTTCTATGCAATTGTGAGAGCTCTTGATCATTGGAGTCATTATCTTTGTCCTAAGCAGTTTGTGTTGCATTCTGACCATCAAGCACTTAAGTTTATTAATGGGCAGCACAAGTTGAACCCAAGGCATGCCAAATGGGTTGAATTTCTACAGTCCTTCTCATTTGTATCCAAACACAAATCTGGAAACTCTATTATTGTAGTTGATGCACTTTCAAGAAGATATTCTCTCTTATCCATTGTTGAAGCAAAGGTTCTTGGTTTCCATTTGATTAAAGATCTTTACAAAGATGATCCAGATTTTTCTCATTTCTTTGAAGACAAGAAAAATGGAATTTCAAGCCCATATATGATTCAAGAAGGCTTTCTTTTCAAAAATAACAAGTTATGCATTCCAAAAAGTTCTTTGCGTGATCTTTTAGTAAGGGAAGCTCATGGTGGAGCAGTAGCTGGTCATTTTGGCATCAACAAAACTCTTGACATCTTGCAAGAGCACTTTCATTGGCCTAAGATGGTGAGAGATGTTCAAAATGTTGTTTCAAAGTGCTCTATTTGTCACAAAGCAAAGAGTCAATTCCATCAAGGGTTATACACTCCTTTACCTGTTCCAAATCAGCCATGGGAGGATGTAAGCATGGATTTTATTGTGGCATTACCTCGTACTCAAAGAGGTAAAGATGCTATCATGGTGGTTGTTGATCGTTTCTCAAAGATGGCTCATTTCATTCCTTGTACAAAATCAGATGATGCTTCTCATGTGGCTGATCTTTATTTCAAGGAGGTTCTCAAGCTTCACGGAGTACCAAAAACCATTGTAAGTGACAGAGATTCTAAGTTCTTAAGTCATTTCTGGAGGTGTTTGTGGAAATTATTGGGTACTAAGCTCTTGTTTAGCACAGCTTATCACCCTCAAACTGATGGGCGAACTGAAGTCACAAACAGAACACTTACAACTCTTCTTAGAGGTATGGTGAGTAAGAGTCTTAAAGATTGGGATATTAAAACAGCAATTACTAATCTAACCAAGTAACCAAT
>JAVKPL010005265.1:0-23994 GCA_032173675.1 Gastrolobium villosum | reverse complement strand
CAATGCATTGCTCCTATTGGATGAGAATGGAAGCAAAAACATTCTTTCCTACTTAGGGTTTTCCAGGTAAAATTTCCATCATATTTTTAATATTGTATTGTGTGTGTGGATATGTTGATTAGACATTCCCCTTCTATGGTATATAATATATTTACCTTTAAAATGTTATTGCCTATGTACAACGTGATGCTTTGTTATCTTTCGATCTTGTAGTTAGAAAATAGAGACGACGATTTAGGTCCTGAACAGGGTTTTCCAAATGTTTTCTTACATGTGTATTTTAACTATTTATAGGGTAAAATTTATGAATTAAGTCATGAGTATGAAAGAAATTTCTGGACAGTGGAGACGGATTGCTATTTGGTTTAGGGATCTATTTCAATTGATGTTCTTATTAAGTAGCCACAGCATTTTCCTTTGGAACTACAAAAGTACAGTAACTTAGGTGTAGTTAGGGACTATTGTATGACTTATTTTTAGTCAAGCCATCATGTCCCATTGAAAATTGAGAAGCAATATTGTAAAACTTCTGAATCTCATTTTCTTTTCTGATTTGAGCTATGTTATCCGTTTATTTTGTAAACTGAATTGTTCAAGTGATGTATATTTAGGATTCATGGACTTTTAGAACAGGTCATTTGGCATTAGTGTCCCTTACATTTTTTTAAGTGAATGTTGATACCTATGCCTATATCATTTTGGCTTGATTACCTTGATCACATCTATATAGCTTTTAACCTTGTTCTTCCTTTTTTCTCTCCTCAATCTTAGTTATGTATGATAAATTATGTTAGGGTGGGGACGAGTTGTTGTAACTTCAGTATTACCCTGTATACCCATTATCTAATGACATGGTTTTGTTAATTATGTCAGGGTTATCAATCAAAGAGAGTCTGCATGTATCCCTAGCCTTTGCTGCAAACGAGGTCCATTAAGAGACAGCCAAGCCAGTTTGGTAGAGGCAATCAGCCAAGTGTACTGAAAGGTAATTTTATGTCTTCAACAAGATTAAATGGGGATTGTTTCTATTAAATTTTGTGAATCGAGTTACTTGACATTATAATTGGTGTTGAATTTTGACGTAGTAATTTTTCCTTGACCCTTTTTGGTATCTGTGTACATAAGAGTCTTTTTCTTTTTCTGCTCATCTTACGCAATACAAATACTAGAATTTGACCTGTTTGTTCGAAGATCTTTGGTGACTGGTTCTTTGAATCAAATGATTTCCCTGTTTTTACTTATTTCATTTGCTATGGAGTTTATCATATATCTTGTAAACTGCATGTATATATTCGTCACGGTAAAAAAATCAATTCAACTCAAAAGCTTAAGCTAATGGATGAGACTACATTAATGGTTTTATATATCTCAACACGCCCCCTCATACGAGAGCCCACTGGACTTGAAGGGTGGATAATACACAGGCCCACCTATCTATGATAAGAAATTCCACAAGTAGAAGCTGGGGGCGGTGAGGATCGAACCCGTGATATTATACCATGTAAAGAACCAATTCAACCCAAAAGCTTAAGCTAATCGATGAGGCTACATTAATGGTTTTATATATCTCAAGAGTCACATACAAGCTTTTTGATTTGGCATATCATAGCATTGCTGCAAAGTCTGGGAACTTTTGTGAGTCTTTAGAATAATTAAAATCTGGAATCTGCCTTTTTATATCCCCCCTTCTTCCTTTCTTTCTTTTAGTCTACAATGATTTCTGTAGGAATGCTAATATATTTAAGGATTTCTAGAATGTTATCACTTCTGTTTCTTCGGACAAAAGAAAAAAGAAAAAAGTCTGCTGTTTGTTTTGTTGGGAATTTGGATGTTATTACTGATGGTAGAACAATGAGTTTTGAATTCTTCTTTTGTTTAAGTCATGTTGGACTTTATTTGATAGGCATTTAAATTGCAGGTGTATACTTATATGTACATATACATGTTTTGAAAGTATGTCTCATCTTCTATTCATTTTCAGCAATTGCAGCTGAACAAGATGCCTTGGAAGAGAATGCAATGCGCAGGGTTGAAGAAGCTAAAGCCTCTGCAAACATATCAATGGAATTAGCAGTCCAAAAACGCAAAAGGGCTCAATCTCTTGCTGAGATTGCAGATTTGGCAACATACAAAGCCGCAATGTTAATTAGAATAGCTGAAGCAGCTTATGACTGCAGAGTCAGTCGATGCCGTGGCAGGAAACTTTCTTAATTGACGGTTAGACCAATTCCCCATGCTAATTATAATACCACATTTTATTACGCAGTAGATTTGCTGCTGTTTTTTTTTTTTCTCGAAATTGTAAGCATTGTATAGTTTTTTGTATATACAGCTTGGATTGAAATTAAGACCTCACACCAATCTTTTGTACGAGTAGATTGGTTGATTTCCCTTGCTTGGAAGAAAGAATTCTTAAGAAAATGCAAATAGAAAAAATAAATATGGGATTTTTAAAGTCTCATGCCTGTGCCTCTTAAATATTTTTTCCTTATACGGGCGAAAGCATTCTATGTGGGTTGAATCTAACAAGTTTGGGCTAATGCATTTTCCGTACATGCAATTCACAAACCCTCCCATTTTCTGCTTTCAACCTATAGTTATGTTTCGATTAAAAAAAGATGTACACAAACTATTATTCTCAACTTAATAGTGAAAGGAGAAGAAATAAATATAAGAATAAGGGTGAAATTGTTAATAATTCTTTAGATGAAAAGAAAGGGAACGGATTCAGTTACCATCAAAAAAATTTACAACTCTTACAATTAATTTAATCACCGTTTCTGTCAATCTAATGGTTATAATTTATTGAAGATTAATAACATTTACTGTGTCACATTTATTAATTCTCAATAAATTATAACCGTTAAAATGATGGAAATCAACAGTGATTAAATTGGTTGTAAGAATTGTAAATTTTTTTGATGGTAAATGGATGGATCCTCTCCTGAAAAGAAAATGTGTCGAATATTTATATAATCCAATTTTTTTTTTCATGTCATTGTGGTTGTGCTGACGCATTTTTCACCACTACTGGTGCTACTAGTCTTTCATTTACCACGTTTACATGTTTATTTTAATAAAGTCTGCAGAAATATTTTTATCACAAGAATAAAGAGAAACAAATTCTTGAGACCCACTTATCTTTGAGTGTGACAAAAAAAAAATAGAAAAAAAATGTGAAACGTTTATTTTAAATAAAATTCCTCAAAACTTTATTATTACCGTCAAGACTTTAACATTTATACAATTTCTACAAAATTTTGATTTTTATTCTATATTTTGTTAACTTAGAAATAATTGCTGCAAGAGTCCGAAACCACCCTGAAGGTGGCAACTCCAAGATGGTTGCTTCATCTATTTTGTTTTTTTAACTATCTTTTTACTTCAATATTTTGTGGTTGGATTTGTTAAATGTAATAGATATGTAGATATTCTACTATGTTTTTTCTTACCGAAAATCAAAATGGTTAAGATTTTATTTCTTTCATACTAATAACTCATTTTTATGTTTTTCTTCTTTGTTACATTGCATCTTCATGACTTCATGTGTTTTCTATTTTTTCTTTTTTTTTTGAAATTTCAGTTTTTCCAAAGAAAATTTAATTTGTGTAATGTGTATCCATCAATTCTAATCGTTTCTTAACATGTACAAAATTAACCCCGAGACAATACATAGTTGGTAAACACCAAGGAACGAAGGTCTCTAATTTGATTTTAAGCAAAGCAACTTCAGATCAGTGACAAAAAATTTTAAACTCTAAATTACGAAGGGAATTAATATGGATTATTTTTATTCAAATGAATGAGGATACCGGAAATGATTTTTTTTGAGAAACTTGTCTTATAATTCGATCACCCTTGAAAGCAAATTAGTCATTGTGGGCTGCATTAATGCTTACTGGGCCCATGATTAAGGACTTGACGTTTTGCATTTTAAGTGTTTTTTTATTTTTATTTTCCTAAAGGAAAGTGGGAGATGCGTTAGTGGCGAAGTGAGTAGCAACTGAAAATCTTAAGGGGGTGTTTGGTAGGGGAATTTTATATGTTTGCATGGAAAAGTACACATGGATTTCCTAATTGACTGTATTTGGTAGGAGTTTCTAAATAATTTGCATAGCATTTTCATTTGTATAGGCATCTAGTTTTGTGTATAAAATTGGATCAAAAACACTATCTAGTTTTATGTATATAATTTGAACAGATGTTAAGACATGAGGTAGAGTAATAATTCTACGGTCATAAAACTTGTATGTGCTTTGTTCTTTCATGGTATACAGGATTTGTTGCAAGGATTTGTTGCAATCTGTATGAAACTTGTATTATCAGCATAAAACGGAGTTGGTGTTGCTTGTGAATAACCAAGTTCTGAAAGAAGGCCCCGTAACCAAATAATCTCAGAGCATGCTGCAGACATGGACCGATATTCTGCTTCAGAGGAGGATTTAGAGACAGATTCATGTTTCTTGCATTTCTAGGAGATAGGGGCATCTCCTAAAAACATACACCAGCCAGTAGTAGACTTCCTTGGGTCGGGACATCTAGCCCAATCAGCATCGCTGTATGCTTGAAGTTTTATTGTTGCATTTGTCGGAAAGAAGATACCACGACCGGGAGTGGCCAACAAATATTTAATGATTCGTTGTACTGCTGTAAGATGCAAGTGTCTAGGATTTTGTATGAATTTACTGACTATGTGGACCGCAAAAGAGGTATCAGGTCTTGTGATGGTGAGGTAGATGAGACTTCCTACCAACTTTGGATATAAAGTTGGGTCTTGTAGGAGTTCACCTTCATCCCGTTTTAACTTTACATTAACTTCCATGGGAGTGTCAACCATAGTTGTAGTGGTGAGACCAGCTAGCTAAATTAGATCCTGAGTATATTTGTGCTGAGTGACAAAGATGCCTTTTGTTGGAATTGTACTTCTAATCCCAAGAAATAAGTGAGCTGTCCAAGATCTTTCATGTGGAAAGTTGTATGCATCAATTGTTTGATTGTAGTGATAGCCTCTTGATCTGAGCCGGTGATGATAATGTCATCCACATAAACAAGGAGAATCACAATTCCTTTGAAGGTCCTTTGTAGAAAAAGAGATGGATCATAGCTACTTTGGATGAAGGAAAAACCAAGTAATGTTGTGCTAAACTTTTTAAACCACACTCTTGGTGCCTGTTTTAATCCATACAAAGAACGTTTTAGCTTACAAACAATATTAGGTAATAGTGAAGGCATACCTGTAGGAAGTTTGATGTAAACTTCTTCTTTGAGGTCACCATGAAGGAAGACATTTTTGACATCTAGTTGGTGAATTGGCCAAGATTCACATGCAGCAATGGCAATAATAGTCTGCAAGTAGTCATCTTGGCCACCGGCGCAAAGGTCTCTTCATAGTCTAGGCCAAATTCTTGCTTATTTCCAAGAACAACCAATCTAGCCTTGTATCGATCGATGGATCCATCTGAACACAACTTTATAGTGAATACAAATTTACTGCCAAGATGTTTAACCGATGGAGGACATGGAACAATGTCCCATGTCTGATTTTCCTCTAGTTCAAGAAGTTCAATTTCTATAGCATCCTGCCAACATTTATGCTCCATTGCCTGTTTATATGAAGAAGGAATAGGAATAGATGCTAAAGTTGTTGTCAAAGATAAAGATTCAGAAAAAACATACTTTTCCAGTGGCTTACGAATGCGAGTACTGCGACGTAAAGGGGCTAGTTCTAGTGCATGTGTTGGATCAGCAGCAAAAGAATGATCAGAAGGGGGCCTTGAAGGGATTGAAGGCTGAATTGGCGGAACAGGCAGACATCTTTGGTAGACAATGACAGGAGGACGAGCTTGTTCTTCTGCAAAACTCTTAGCAAACAATGGCAAGACAAATTTGGATGTAGAAGATTGAGGGTCTTGGTTAGTAGCAAAGAAGTATGTATCTTCTAGAAAGATGACATTTCTAGAAACCCGAATCCTATGTAAGTGTGGATCATAGCATATAAAACCTTTTTGATGGGCTGAGTAACCAAGAAAAGCACATTTAATAGATTGAGCTGTGAGTTTGGTGTGTTCTGGTGGCTGAAGATGAACATAACAGACACAACCAAAGGTGCGAAGAGTAGAATAATTGGGTTGCTTACCAAATAACTTTAAGAAAGGGGAATCATTGTGCAAGACTGGAGAAGGCAGCCGATTAATAAGGTGGACAGCAGTTGAGAGAGCTTCACACCAAAAATGGGAGGGTACTAAAGAGTCCAACATTAAGGTACGGACAACATCAAGAAGATGATGGTTTTTTCTTTCAGCTATCCCATTTTGTTGGGGTGTGGAAGGACACGACCTTTGAGATAATATACCATTTTCTGCAAGAACTCTTGAAGCAAATGAGACGTGTATTCCAAAACCTTTGAGATAATATATCATATTTCACTTGTAAAACAGCATGAATGTGATGAACGACTAGGGACTTGGCCAAAACCTTTTCCCTGACAAAGAATAGATCAAGTTCCATATGCTTGGTTCTAGAGTGAAGAACTGGGTTGTGACTAAGAGCAACTGTGCTCTGATACCATAAACGAAAGAATGATGAAGAGAGAGAGAGAGAGAGAGAGAGAAACTGAATATTATTGATCTTGAAAAACTGAAGTGAATGTACACAAAGGCCCCTATATATATAGACCTTCAGATTAAGCCTAATACCTTGAGCTAGGTGGTTATGAGCTATCTAACTAACTCCTTAGAATCAGGAGCTGCCTAACTACTGTCTAACTAATCAATACAAGGGTGTGATCAGCTACTAAGCTGATACAGTAAGCATAACAAAAAGCTACAGTAAGCTAGCTATTATCTAATATGGGCCTGGTTTGAAAAATTTGCAGCATCTCTTCATGACCTTGGATTTATTTCTAGCAAATGTGATCCATCTCTCTTTATTCTTCGATCCAAGGGCATCTACATCTATGTTATAGTCTATGTAAATGACATTATATTCACAGGGAATAATTATAACTTCATTCAGCAGCTTACCAACCAGCTTAACTCCAAATTTGCTTTGAAACATCTTGGCAATCTGGATTATTTTCTTGGCATAGAGGTCAAATCTCTCTCTGATGGTAGACTGATGTTATGCCAATCAAAATATATTAGAGATATTCTCCAAAAAGCTGGAATGGCCGAAGCTAAGGGCATCTCCTCTCCTATGCCAAGTGGCTGCAAGTTGAGAAAACATGGTTCCAACTATATTTCTGATCGTTCTCTTTACAGATCTATTGTAGGACACTTCAATATGCTACTCTCACCAGGCCAAAAATTGCTTTTAGTGTAACAAAGTCTGCCAATTATTATCTCAACCTCTTGAAGAGCATTGGAAAATTGTAAAAAGAATTCTTCGTTACCTTAAAGGCACCCTTACATATGGCCTTCTGTTTCATCCTTCTTCACTGCAGCAGCCCCTGTCTCTTGTAGCTTTCTGTGATGCTGACTGGGGATCTAATCCAGATGATAGAAGATCCACTTCTGGTGCATGTGTTCTTCCCGGGTCGAATCCTATATCTTGGTGGGCTAAGAAACAATCATTAGTGGCTCGCTCAAGTGCTGAGGCTGAGTACAGAAGCCTTGCACATACTGCAGCTGAACTTTTATGGGTACAGTCCTTATTGCAGGAACTCCACATTCCCTTCAAAGTTCCAATTATTTACTGTGACAATCAGAGCACATTTGCTCTTGCTCACAACCCAGTTCTTCACTCTAGAACTAAGCATATGGAACTTGATCTATTCTTTGTCAAGGAAAAGGTTTTGACCAAGTCCCTAGTTGTTCATCACATTCCCGTTGTTTTACAAGTGGCTAACACTTTTACCAAGCCTCTCTCTGCCTCAAGGTTTGCAGAACTAAGAGACAAACTCAAGGTTTTTGATCACACATTGTTACTCAAACCTCCTTGAGCTTGAAGGGGGAATATTAGATAATAGCTAGCTTACTGTAGCTTTCTGTTATGCTTACTGTGCATCAGCTTAGTAGCTGATCACACCCTTGTATTGATTAGTTAGATAGTAGTTAGGCAGCTCCTGATTCTAAGGAGTTAGTTAGATAGCTCATAACCACTTAGCTCAATGTATTAGGCTTAATCTGAAGGTCTATATATATAGTGACCTTTGTGTACATTCACTTCAGTTTTTCAAGATCAATAATATTAAGTTTCTCTCTCTCTCTCTCTCTCTCTCTTCTTCTTCTTCTTCATCATTCTTTCGTTTACCCCCTATTGTCAGAATGTAGAGTTTTAATTTTTGATGAAAACTGAGTTTGAACATAGGCATGAAAAAATTGGAATGCCGAGAAAGCTTCAGCTTTAGATCGCAAAAAATAGACCCATGTGAAATGACTATAGTCGTCAATAAAAGTGATAAAATATTTGTAATGTGCATGAGATATTACAGGTGTGATGCCCCATAAATCACTGTGAATTATTTCAAAAGGCTGATTTACATTTGATTGATAAACTAGAAATGGTAGAATTTTACTTTTACCAAGTATACAAGAATTGCAATCAAATTGAACAGCACTAAAAGATGGGGAATGTTTATTGCCAAGAACTCCAGATTTCATTAAGGCATGAAGTACATTGGAATTTGGGTGACCAAGAAGCTTATGCCATAATTGAAAATTAACAGTTGCAGAATTATAAGAAATAAAAGGCAGAAAAGAACATGGTGACAACAATGAATAAAGAGGAAAAAGACGTCCAACTTTAGGCCCTTTCGCGATCACCTTCCCTGAGTGTTGATCCTGCATATGACAACCAGACTTTGAGAATTCAACTTTGTAACCACTGTCAACTAATTAACCACTTTGAGAATTCAGCTTGTATTTGATGAAATGTGTAGAGCTGCTTGATTATCACAAATGAGAGTTGCCTGTCCAGTGTCTCCAAACTTAAGCTCTCTGAGAAGTTGTTTAAGCCAGATAAGCTCGCAAGTAGTAGTCGCCATGGAGCGGTATTCTGCTTCAGCACTTGATCTGGCAACTGCGCTTTGTTTCTTACTTTTCCAGGAAATCAAGTTGCCTCCAACAAAGACACAATACCCAGAAGTAGATCTCCTATCAGCTGGACAACTAGCCCAATCAGCATCGCAGTACCCAACCACTTGATCATGACCTTTATCTTCATATTCAAGGCCTTTCCCTGGAGATGCCTTGATATACTTAAGAATACGAATGACTGCATTCCAATGTTCTTGACATGGAGAATTGAGAAATTGACTGACAACACTAACTGCAAAGGAAATATCAGGCCGAGTGACTGTGAGGTAGTTCAATTTTCCAACCAATCTTCTATACTGCTCAGGATCTAAAAAGGGCTCCCCCTGATTTGGTAGAAGCTTGATACTTGGAAGTTGGATCCATAGGAGTATCAACAGACTTTGAATTTAACAGAGCAGTTTCTTCAAGAATATCCAGAGCATATTTCCTATGAGATATCACAACACCAGCTTTAGATTGGGCCACCTCAATTCCTAAGAAGTATCGAAGTTTCCCAAGATCCTTAGTCTGAAAATGATGACATAAGTGTTGTTTCAATCGAGTGATCCCATGCCGATCACTGCCTGTGATGACAATATCATCCACATATACCACCAGATAAACAGAACCAGAAGCAGAATGATGATAAAAGAGAGAATGATCAGCTGCACTCCGAGTCATGCCAAATTGTTGAACAACACTACTAAATTTACCAAACCAAGCTCTTGGAGATTGTTTGAGGCCATAGAGAGACTTACGAAGACGACAAACAAGTCCTGACTCCCCCTGAGCAACAAATCCAGGAGGTTGCTCCATATAAATTTCTTCCTCGAGATCACCATGAAGAAAAGCATTCTTGATATCCAGTTGGTAGAGAGGCCAATGGCGAATAGCAGCCGTGGCAATAAAAAGGCGAACAGTAGACATTTTCGCCACAGGAGAAAAAGTATCAATAAAATCCAAGCCAAAGACCTGAGTGAAACCCTTCGCCACCAAGTGAGCTTTAAGACAATCCACTTGACCATCAGGTCCAACCTTAACAGCATAAATCCATCGGCAACCAACCACAGATTTTCCAAAAGGAAGAGGTACAAGATCCCATGTGCCATTATGATGAAGAGCACTCATTTCATCAATCATAGCTTGTCTCCATCCCGAATGTGAAAGTGCATCACCTGTAGTCTTAGGGACAGATACAGAGGACAAAGAGGAAAGACAAGCAAAATATGATGGAGAAAGACGATGATAACTGAGATTGACTGTATACCTGGCCGGAGGACGAGTCTGACCACCATTGATATTATCAGAAATGTGTTCTTATTTCATCGGCACTTTGGGGCCTCTCCAACAATCGATTATTTACCATATATATATATATATATATATATATATATATATGGTAAATACTTCTACAGACACTTTAGATAAAATTATCTATAGCTACCCAAAAACTATGTCGTTTTGATTAATGAAAAGTGTTTACATAATTTTAGGTTAATTAATGAATGGTGTTTCTGTAATTTTTTTATTTTTTTATCATATACATTTTACTGAAACACCTTCATTAATTCACCTAAAATTAGGAAAAATAAAATCTGATTTGAATGGTGGTATTATATTTTGGGTTATATTAATCTCATGTTGAAGGAGATAAATTATCTTATGTCATAGAGATAAAAAGAAAAAGAAAAAAAAAAGGTGGCACAATTATCGAAGGGTGTGTAGGAGAAAGATTTATAACATGTAGCATAAGAGTAATTTTTCCATTATATTTTACCCATAAACCATGAAAAGTGTGTTACATTTTTTGGACAAATTTGCCCTGAGATCATGCAGATGTCTTAGAAATTTGTGGCAAGAAACACGAAATCGTCATTTTGCTTCAAAATCACATTAATATTTTATCACCAACCAAGTATAATATCAATAAAATTAACTCAATTTTCGCGGCATAATTTTGACAAACCAAACACTTTTTCATAACTTACCTAAGTAAAAATATTTATAACCATATTTCTAGAAATCTTTTTTTTTTCCGATAAAAAAAATATCTCCTATACCAAACACGAGAATTTTTCAAAAGTCAAAGATATTTTGGAATAAAATATAAAAGAAATCATTAAAAAATTTTATTTTTAGACGTACCATAATGCATTCGTGTTGAACCATGGGTCACCTAAACCTTTTTTTTGGGAGATCACATGTTTATACTAGTGCCTATGTGTAACAAGATGCTTGCTTATGTGCACTCTAACTTATTAAAAAAAAAAAAGGATTATCTGAATAAAGAAACGAAAAAAGGAAAGAAGAATAACAGAGAAAGCCATGTCGTTATTCATGTTGTAATGCTCGCCTAAGTAATGTTATATATAACCTAAATATTAGTTATTTTCTAAAAATACTTAAACTTCCAAAAAAAAAAAAAAAAATTTAGTTAATCATATATATTTTTATTTAATAAGGACTTCAATAATAAATAAAAAGATGCAATAAATAAGTCTTTACTTATCTTTTAATTTCCCACGTTGAACAGTTAAGTCTTGGCGCCGCCTGGAGCGTGTTCCCGCACGTGATTCTTGAGGTAACCAAGTCTAAGACCTTGTGCAGCATGCGTTATCTTTCTCTTACATAACCACCTCGCTAAATATATAATTTAAAGGTTTAGTGAATTTTTTTTTTTGTTTTTTGTTTTTGAAAAATTATTTTTTATATACACATAAAAATATATGAAATCTATATTTTATTTTATTTCTCTTTTCTTCATATTTTTTATGTATATGTAGGAGAGAAAAGTATCTCATACGATATGAAAACAACAAACCCATAATTTAATTATTGTTTTAATTTTTGAAAATTTTGCTAATGAAAATTGATTTCCAAATGATGAACTTAAAATAAATTAATAATTTCAGGTACCAATTTATATATTTATTTCATCAAACTTGAAATATTTTACGATCATAAATTTCCTTCCAAAATAAGATTGATTGTGCAGCCTTTTAATTTTATTATATTTTTAATGATACGGTTAAGGTGGCATGTAACCAATGATATAAAGCAAGGAAAAAACTTTCTTACATGCATAAACTTTTTTTAATGTTATCTATCAGTTCATTTATTATTAATTAATTCGATTCGAGCAGTATAAAATTAAATGAGCCACAAAATTCTTTCTATCAAATTTTAACAAAATTGTGTTCTTTGGGGATTGAAACTGAGGCCATTTAAGCTGTAACAACCTCAAACCGATACATGCTTGATAGTATACACACTTTTTTTTTTTTTTTTTTTTTTTGGAATATACACACTTCTTTTTCTTTTTCTCTTCAACAGTCTTCAATGTTAATTTGCTAATTACGTATAAATTTTTAATATATTAAAAATAATTGTTACCACTTAATTTTTGTCTATGATAAAACTTACAATTGAAAAGATTTATTCTTTTTGATTCCTAATCAAGAAATGATGAGTATTACTGCCGCCAATTTGATTCGGGAGTGTCCATAATATTCGTCCCATTCAATCATCCTAGTTATTGGAGTTTACAACTCACAAATATTCTGAGCCGGCTCAATCTGACTCCAACAACGTTACTATTGGTGTTCATTGCAAGTTATTTTTTAATCATATGCATAGTTACTATAACCCATTTGTGTTACAACTGTGTCCCTGCTTCACCTTAGATCCTACTATGATATAAAATAGTAACCTCTGTCTCAGACCCATTACCCCAAATCACAATCTGTACATGTAAAACTCACCGGATTTCATGATTTGGCTGCCAAAAACTTTAAACTTCCATGTGTATATACATATAAAAATATATGTGTGTGAGAAGTCATTCATTGATTTTGTTTAAGTTCATTGCTTCATTTTGACTTTTATTACTCACATAAAGACACTCACTTACAACAACTACGTACAAGGAGAACAAAAAGATAACAATAGTTAATTGATATGGAAGCAGAAGAGGCAAGAGAAGATAATGGAAGGAAGAGTTTTTCATCACCCAGAAGGATAAACTGGGCCACTGAAAGATTGCATGAGGCATTGGGTGGAAAGAGTGATGTATTTCAGAAAAGTGAAGGGGAAATTGATGAAGATGAAGAGCTTAAGTGGGTAGCTTTGGAGAAGCTTCCAACATATGATAGGATGAGGAAAGGAATTCTGAAACAAGTTTTAGATAATGGGAAAGTTAACTATGAAGATGTTGATATTACCAAGCTTGGAGTGCAGGAAAAGAAGCATCTTCTTGAGAGCATACTAAAGACTGCTGAAGAAGACAATGGGAATTTTCTCAATAGGATGAGGGACAGGATTGATAGGTGTGTAACACCCCGTTCTAGAACCGGTTTTTTAACATCAACTTATGATATTAAGCGCAGTTACAATCACATTGGTGCAATTAAAATCCGGTTAGATTTTTCTTTTAAAATAAGCCGAACTAAAATTACCCAATTGCGTGACCATAACCATAATACATTGCGGAATAAAATAATTAAAGCTTAATACCATACTTTAATTTCATTTATTAAGGTCTGCACTTGTCCATTATCTTATAGGATTTTTCATTATTTACGCGTGGGTTCAAACCGCGCTCAAATCGGAGCACCGTAGCCCAAGTTATGAGGTTTCTAAGCGACAGGTGCTGAAACGTCAGATCCTCTACGCTTCAAGCGTAGAACTCTACGCTTCAAGCGTAGAGGAGATTAATGGGACAGTGGGTCTACGCTTCAAGCGTAGATCCCACGCTCCGAGCGTAGACAGTCTGGAGCCAGCACCCAAAACAGGGCAGTTTGACCTACCTGTGGTGTTTTAACCATAACTTGAGTTATACTTATCCAAATTACACAATCTTGGTCTCTATGGAAAGCTAAGAAACATATCTACAACTTCCATCAAGACACAAGGATCCAAATCTATCGTATAGGATACAAAAATTGGACAACAAGACAGGGTATCTTTGTTTTGAATTGGTTTTCCAACCTAAAGGTCTTCTTTCACCTAATTTTCATCATATAATCCTTTCAATACATGAATTCTAGTCTCTCTATATACTCATACACAAGAGAAGCATACATATCATTTCATCATATATGCAAATACCCAATAATTACAACATAGCATGTTTACAAGTTTCAATTACAAATCATGGGACTTAGCTACAAAACACTATGATCACTCCTTGGCTCCCATCAACAAAAGAGATACCAAAAGCATGAGCATAGGCTAAGTCCACCCAAATAAATATAGCATGCATATGACAATTGATTCTCATTTAGCAATCCTATACATGTGAACTACAAAATAACATGCTTAATCAAATGACACGATATCTTCATATGCCCAATCACTTCAAATATGACCACTTGCCATCAGAGGCTCCTGCAGCATCCTTTCCTGAAAGGGGGTCCCCAACCACACGGGGTGAGATATACGAATATATCCAGTAAACCAGGGGTCCTTGGAGCATCTCTCCACCCCATAGTTCAATAACAGTGTAATAGCAATGACAATAATAATGCAGCAAATACATATCCATGCAAGTGTACACAACATCTCCAGGAGAAATCCCTCGAGCTCTCGAGCTGTCCTAAGGATACTCAGATGCAAATAGTCCTACTGGCCAGCTAAACTACCAAGTATGATTTACGCATCGTCATGCAACATACCAACATAGGGAAACACCATCCTATGTCACACCAAAGCATGCAAATACGTATAACAAAGCATTACAATATTTCATTGCATTTATATACAACAACACACCATTACCCGTTCAGGGCTTGGTGGAACAATAAAGGGAATTACACCCAAGGTCCGAAGGCTTACCTCAAAGCTTCCAACTAAACCTTTGTTCTTCACTAATCTTCACAACACAACATTAACTTCAAGGAGCTAACCAAGCTCCATAGCTTGCTCCAACGGTTGGTTATTCACGGTTGGTCCAAATGCCTCAATCCTAAGCATCACATGGACAATATCAACAATCAACCCAAACCAAACCATTGATTACACCAACAAGCCAAACCATAGTCAAATGCATAATTTTGTAATTTTCCAAACAAAATCATATGACTATATAAACTTATTTTACCGATTAAATGTCATTCCTAGCATTTTTCTCAACATACGCCTCAATCTTCCTAGAACATAGCCCATTTACTCACATAACCATAAACCCCAAAACACTATTCATCCAAAACCTAAATCATGGATTCTTCATGAAAATAGAGTTCAAAGGATGAAATCTTACCACCAAGTGTTGCACAATCAAGGGGTGATGGTTCCTCAAGCTTCCATGGAGGTAGAAGCTCACAAATCTCACACTTCTCCAAAGGGTCAAAACTTTGGGAAGAAAAATCTCCACCCACACAACTCCCCACCAAGACCCAAGCTAGGATTGTGAAAGAGGAGAAAATTTGGAGTAGTTTAGGCTTTTGAATCACTCAAAACCATCAAGGTTTGATCACACAAGGGTTTCCTCTTCCTTTTTCTCTTCTCTTCTCTTCTCTTCTCTCTTCCTTCTTTTTCTCTTCTTTCTTCTCTCTTTGCTGCTGTGCACGCGGGTGGGGTTGGGGAATATAGGGCTCATTTAGTGATAGCCACTTAACATAGGTTAAGTGGGTATTGGTTCGTCTATCTATTCAACTCCATTAATTACCAAACTTTACCCAATAGTCTGGAATATTTTTCTAGGAATATTTCTACTTCCATTTTTATATTTTGGGTACTTTTGTCTACACCCATTTATACCCCTTAATTTTCACTGAGTACACATTTTTCCTCAAAAGTGACCCCAATTAATTTTATAAGGGATTTTACTTATTTTTACACACTAATACATGCTTAATTATCTAATCACATATATTTTGCTAATTAATTCTATTGGGCTATTATACCAACACTACTCAATTTTACCCTGAATGCAGTTGAGGTATTTTCAACACAGAGGAGGTTATTTTTTGCAAGTCCATTGTAGCATGTATTGTTTATGATAATAGTAATATTTACCCTGTTTTTACACACAAATTTGATATTTTGAAATGGGATGAAATGTGAAGCAATGAATGTCATACAGTTTTGTTTTTTGCGTTTGATTTGTTTGAGTTTGTTTTTGTCTTTTTCACAAACATGTAGATGAATGTTTTACATTACTTGGTTCTGCCTCATAAAATGGTATTGGCGAATGATCTTATATGATTCATGTTTGTGGCATATAGGGAATTCTGGGATGTATCAAGCTTTTGCCATTTAAGAAAAGGGTTGTCGAGATTCTCAAAGATGTCAGTGGAATTGTGAAACCATCAAGGTACTTTATTAGAAAACACTTATTGTTTTACAAACTATCATAACGTAAATTAGTTTCTACAAAAATGCATGAATTGTATTAACCTGGTTGATATTTTGGTAACTAGATTTTATTTTCTTTCTCTCTCTTTCCAGAATGTATAATAGCCCAAAATAATTAATTAGCAAAATACATGTGATTAGATAATTAAGCATGTATTAGTGAGTAAAAATAAGTAAATTCCCTTATAAAATTAATTGGGGTCACCTTTGAGGTAAAAATTGTACTCTGTGAAAATTAAGGGGTATAAATGGGTGTAGACAAAAGTACCCAAAATATAAAAACGAAAGTAGAAATATTCCTAGAAAAATATTCCAGACTGTTGGGTAAAGTTTGGTAATTAATGGAATTGAATAGGTAGATGAACCGATACCCACGTAACCGGTGTTAAGTGGCATGTCACTAAAGGAACCCTATATTCCCCAACCCCACCCGCGTGTGCAGAAGCAAAGGAGAAAAGAAGAAGAAAAGAGGGAAAAGAAGAGAGAAAGGGAAGGAAGAAGAAAGGAAAGGGGGAAAACCCTAGGTGAGAAACCTTGACCGTTTTGAGTGATTCAAAGCCTAAACCACTCCAAATCTTCCCCTCTTTCACAATCCTAGCTTGGATCTTGGTGGGGAGTTGTGTGGTTTGAGATATTTCCTTCCAAAGTTTTGACCCATTGGAGAATTGAGAGATTTGTTGGTTTCTACCTCCATGGAAGCTTGAGGAGTAACCAATCCTTGGTTGTGCAACACTTGGTGGTAAGATTTCATCCCTTGAACTCTATTTTCATGAAGAATCCATGATTTAGGTTTTGGATGAATAGTGTTTTGGGGTTTATGATTATGTGAGTGAATGAGATATGTTCTAGAAAGATTGAGGCCTAGTGCATGTTGAGAAAAATGCTAGGAATGACATTTAATCGGTGAAAATAAGTTTATATAGTCATATGATTTTGTTTGGAAAATTACAAAATTATGCATTTGACTATGGTTTGGCTTGTTGGTGTAATCAATGGTTTGGTTTGGGTTGATTGTTGATATTGTCCATGTGATGCTTAGGATTGAGGCATTTGGACCAACCGTGAATAACCAACCATTGGAGCAAGCTATGGAGCTCGGTTAGCTCCTTGAAGTTAATGTGTTGTGAAGGTTGGTGAAGAACAAAGGTTTAGTTGGAAGCTTTGAGGTAAGCCTTCGGACCTTGGGTGTAATTCCCTTTATTGTTCCACCAAGCCCTGAACGGGTAATGGTGTGTTGTTGTATATAAATGCAATGAAATAGTGTAATGCTTTGTTATACGTATTTGCATGCTTTGGTGTGACATAGGATGGTGTTTCCCTATGTTGGTATGTTGCATGACGATGCGTAAATCATACTTGGTAGTTTAGCTGGCCAGTAGGACTATTTGCATCTGAGTATCCTTAGGACAGCTCGAGAGCTCGAGGGATTTCTCCTGGAGATGTTTTGTACACTTGCATGGATATGTATTTGCTGCATTATTATTGTCATTGCTATTACACTGTTATTGAACTATGGGGTGGAGAGATGCTCCAAGGACCCCTGGTTTACTGGATATATTCGTATATCTCACCCCGTGTGGTTGGGGACCCCCTTTCAGGAAAGGATGCTGCAGGAGCCTCTGATGGCAAGTGGCCATATTTGAAGTGATTGGGCATATGAAGATATCGTGTCATTTGATTAAGCATGTTATTTTGTAGTTCACATGTATAGGATTGCTAAATGAGAATCAATTGTCATATGCATGCTATATTTATTTGGGTGGACTTAGCCTATGCTCATGCTTTTGGTATCTCTTTTGTTGATGGGAGCCAAGGAGTGATCATAGTGTTTTGTAGCTAAGTCCCATGATTTGTAATTGAAACTTGTAAACATGCTATGTTGTAATTATTGGGTATTTGCATATATGATGAAATGATATGTATGCTTCTCTTGTATATGAGTATCTAGAGAGACTAGAATTCATGTATTGAAAGGATTATATGATGTAAATTAGGTGAAAGAAGACCTTTAGGTTGGAAAACCAATTCAAAACAAAGATACCCTGTCTTGTTGTCCAATTTTCGTATCCTATACGATAGATTTGGATCCTTGTGTCTTGATGGAAGTTGTAGATATGTTTCTTAGCTTTCCATAGAGACCAAGATTGTGTAATTTGGATAAGTATAACTCAAGTTATGGTTAAAACACCACAGGTAGGTCAAACTGCCCTGTTTTGGGTGCTTGCTCCCGAATGTCCACGCTTGGAGCGTGGGATCCACGCTTGGAGCGCCCACCTTCTGACTGTCCACGCTCGAAGCGTGGGATCCACGCTTGAAGCGTAGGGGTCCTGGGAAATTCAGCATTCCATTTCGTAAAAACCTCATAACTTGGGCTACGGTGCTCCGATTTGAGCGCGGTTTGAACCCACGCGTAAGTAATGAAAAATCCTATAATATTATGGGCAAATGGAGACCGTAATAAATGAAATGAAAGTATGGTATTAAGCTTTAAGTATGTTATTCCGCAATGCATTATGGTTATGGTCACGCAATTGGGTAATTTTAATTCGGCTTGCTTTAAAAGAAAAATTTAACCGGATTTTAATTGCACCAATGTGATTGTAACTGCGCTTAATATCATAAGTCAATGTTAACAAACCGGTTCTAGAACGGGGTGTTACATTTTATGGTATCAGAGCAGTTTTGTAGGGAAACTTGTGGACTATTGTTATATGTGTTTGCTGTTTAATGCTTTGTAGTTGTTTTGGTACTCTTGATGATTATTGCATTTGTGATCACTTAGTGTGAGCCTGATCAACTCATTTCTGGGTGTAACTTGTGTAGTGTCATGACGAGGAACCGGAATAACGCCGAGGCATCGAATGCAAACGCTCAGCCAGATCCTGTTTTGGCTGCTTTGGTTAGGCCACGAGGTGGTCGTGGGGCAACGGTTGGGCAGCCGGATCCTATGGTTGAAACCCTGGCAGCTGTGCACAGGGAGTTGGAAGTTAGTCGTCGTGCTAACGAGAACTTGCTCAAGACAAATGAGGATACGCGGAATGCTATGACCGCAATGATGAATGAGCTGAGGGCGATGAGGGGTGCTAGACCCGAGAACCGGCAACCCTCTCCTCCTCCTCACACTGCCACGCCTACTCCACCTGTTCTTAATGAAGAAGACGGAGCGGGTAATAATGAGGGTGAAGCGAGTCACCACTCAGGTAGTCATAGCCATCACACTGAGGTGCGTCAACCGCATGCAGAACAGGTTGATGAGCACGAAGCCGAAGAAAGAAGATTAATGGCTTTCAGAAAACATAAACCTCCTTCTTTTAAAGGAGAATATGACCCTATGGTGGCAGCAAAATGGCTCCAAGCTATGGAGAAGATTTTCAGGGTTATGAGGTGCCCTGATGCATTGAAATTGGTCTACTCCGTTTATATGTTGGAAGAGGAAGCGGAGGATTGGTGGACTAATACTGTGCAACCTCTAGAAGCTGAAGGCCGGGAAATTACCTGGCGATTGTTTGAGACGCTGTTCTTAGATAACTATTTTCCTAGGGAGGCTAGGGAAAGGAAGCAGAACGAATACAATGATTTGAAGCAAGGGTCAATGTCTATTGATCAATATTTTGCCAAGTTCAACGAATTGGTGAAATATGCTAATTATGGGAGAGCTTTGCCCACTTCAGCTGAGATGACCTCCAAGTTTCAGTGGGGTCTGAATGAGAAGATGTCTCGGAAGATGTCAAACTGTGACATCCGAGAGTTCAGCCGGTTTGTGAATCAGTGCCGGAAGGTAGAAGAGGTATATGGTGTGTCCAGTACCAAGAAGCCTTCTGAGGCCCAAGCACCTACTGCCAATAAAGCAACGGGCTCTGGTTATTGGAAGAATAAAAAGATGAAAGATAAGAAGCTGAGTGTGAACAACCCAGCAAATATATTCAAGAAGCCGGGGACTCAGAAGAATTTTGTTGATAGAGGACCTCCTCCTAAGTGTAAAGGATGTGGGAGGGAGCATAGAGGCCAGTGTGCCACCGGTGAAATTATATGTTATAAATGTGGAAGGCCCGGCCATTACTCGAGACAATGTCCTCAGACTGAAGTGAGGACTATGGCAGTTCAAGCTGCGGCTGTTCCTGTTTCTGTTGTTCCTCCCATGATCGAGGCACAGACGGTTGGTAGAGTATACACCATGGACCGTCAGCAATCAGAAAAGGCTCCAAATCTTGTGAAAGGTATAATTTATATTGATAATATGGATATTGAAGTTTTGTTTGACTCGGGAGCTACACACTCCTGTATGTCTGATTTTATGGCCGTTGGGCTAAACTTGCAAATGTACGACATTTCTCCTCCAATGAAAGTGGTGACTGCTACTGGAGAGGAGTGTTACACATCAGTATTATGCAAGGATGTGGAATTTAAATATGAAGGCCGAGATTATGTGCTGGATTTTATTTGTTTGCCGATGATCAGTCTTCAAGTTATCTTGGGAATGGATTGGTTATCAAAGAACTGTGCTATGATAGACTGCTGTGGAAAAAGAATTGTGCTCTCTGCTGATGATTCTGCTACTAGTTCTTCCCCATATCTATCTGTGCTGCAGGTTAGAAAGGCTTTGAGGGCCGGGGCATTGGGATATGTCTTTGTGGGGGGTTTAGTGGGTGGAAGTCATGAGGAGATTGACAATATTCCCGTGGTGAAGGAGTTTGTGGATGTGTTTCCGGATGAGATTCCGCAGCTTCCACCTCACAGAGAGATTGAGTTCACCATTGATTTGTTGCCTGGTGTGGGACCCATTTCTCTGGCTCCATATCGGATGTCACCACCGGAATTAGCCGAGTTAAAGAAGCATATTGAGGAGCTTTCGGCTAAGCAGTTTATTAGGCCTAGTGTGTCCCCGTGGGGAGCACCAGTGATATTTGTTAAGAAGAAGGACGGTAGCATGAGATTGTGCACTGATTACCGTCAGTTGAATAAGGTTACTATTAAGAACAAGTATCCTCTCCCTCGCATAGATGATTTGCTTGATCAGTTGAGGGGTGCTTGTGTCTTTTCAAAGATTGACTTGAGGTCAGGTTATCATCAGATCCGAATTAAGCAGGAAGATATTCCGAAGACTGCTTTCCGATCTAGATATGGACATTATGAGTATCAGGTAATTCCATTTGGACTCACTAATGCTCCGGCGGTGTTTATGGATTATATGAATCGTATTTTCAAACCGTTTCTGGATCAATTCGTGATTGTGTTTATTGATGATATCCTGATATATTCCAAGAGTAAGGAAGAGCATGAGGATCACTTGAGAACTGTGTTGCAAATCCTCAGAGATAAACAGTTGTATGCAAAGCCTTCTAAATGTGAATTTTGGCTTTCTCAAGTGCAGTTTCTGGGTCACGTCATTTCTGCTGATGGGGTGGCGGTTGATCCCAATAAAATAGAGGCAGTTATTGATTGGGAAAGGCCCAAGACTGTGACTGAAGTAAGGAGTTTTCTGGGTTTGGCTGGTTATTACCGGAGATTTATTAAAGGATTTTCGGAAATGGTTTTGCCATTGACCCGTTTGACCCGGAAGGATACTCCGTTTATTTGGACGCATGAATGCGAAGAATGTTTTCAGAAGATAAAGGAAAAGTTGACAACTGCTCCAGTGTTAGTACTTCCTGATCCGGAAGGTGAATTTGAGTTGTACAGTGATGCTTCTAAAAAGGGATTGGGTTGTGTGCTGATGCAAGATAGGAGAGTGGTAGCGTATGCTTCGAGGCAACTGAAACCTCATGAAGAAAACTATCCGACTCATGACTTAGAGCTTGCCGCAATCGTTTTTGGATTGAAACAGTGGAGGCACTTCTTGTATGGAATGAAGTTTGTCATATTTAGTGACCACAAGAGCCTTAAGTACTTATTCGATCAAAAAGAGTTGAATATGAGGCAACGACGGTGGACTGAATTCTTAAAGGATTACGATTTCGAATTGAAATATCATCCCGGCAAGGCTAATGTTGTAGCGGATGCATTGAGCCGAAAGTCAGTGAGCATGGCAAGCATGATGATGAGAGATTTTGATGTAATCGAGAGGTTCAGAGATATGAAATTGTCTGAAGTCTTTCCAGGCAGAATTTGTGACATCGAAATTACAAGAATTGAGAACGAAATGATGACAAAAATTAAAGATGCTCAGCTGCAAAATGAAAGTGCTAAACGACTAAAAGGTCAGAGTGGTGTATCCTGCAATGATGAGGGTATACTATTATATCAGGGTCGTATTGTTGTACCTAGACAGTTGACAGAGGAAGTGATGACAGAGGCCCATAGGGGTCAATTCACTGTCCATCCGGGAGCTACAAAGATGTATCAGGACCTAAAGATTAATTTCTGGTGGCCTGGTATGAAGAAAGATATTGCAGAGTTTGTCTCCAAGTGTCTCGTATGTCAGAAGGTCAAGATTGAGCATCAAAAGCCTTCTGGTATGTTGCAACCACTGGATGTTCCTGAATGGAAATGGGAGAGTATCTCCATGGATTTCGTAGTGGGGTTGCCGCGAACACAGGCTAGTTATGATTCTATTTGGGTAATTGTGGATAGATTGACAAAATCCGCACACTTTTTACCAGTTCGGGTAGATTTCTCTGCTGAGAAATTGGCCAGGCTCTACGTGAAGGAGATTGTGAGGCTTCATGGGGTGCCTGAGAATATTGTTAGTGATCGGGACCCGAAGTTCACTTCTCGCTTCTGGGGAGCATTGCAGGAGGCTCTTGGCACTCGGTTGAGACTGAGTACTGCCTATCATCCACAGACGGATGGTCAGACTGAGAGGACCATTCAGACGTTGGAGGATATGTTGAGGGCTTGCACTCTAGAGCAGGGTACGGCATGGGATCGATACCTTCCACTGGTTGAGTTTTCATATAATAATAGTTTTCATGCTAGTCTGGGTATGGCTCCCTACGAGGCCTTGTATGGTCGCAGGTGTAGGACACCTACTTGCTGGGCAGAGGTTGGAGACTCAGAGCGATTTGGATTGGATTTTGTTCAGGAGACCACTGAACAGATCAAAATGATTAGGGATCGTCTGAAAAAGGCCCAAGATCGCCAAAAGAGTTATTATGATCTCAAGCATCGGCCTCTAGAGTTTGAGGAGGGAGATCACGTGTTTCTAAAGTTATCACCAGTTACAGGTGTGGGACGAGCCCTGGGAGTGAGGAAGCTGAGTCCTAGATTTATTGGACCCTATCAGATTCTACGTAGGGTAGGACCGGTTGCCTACCAGCTTGCCTTACCTCCTCAACTATCCAATATACATGATGTATTCCATGTTTCTCAGCTAAGAAAGTATGTAGCTGATCCTTCTCATGTGGTTCAACCTGATGATGTTGAGATTCGGGAAAATTTGAAGACTCCAATTGGACCACTGAAAGTACTCGAGCGAGATGAGAAGAGGCTGAGGAACAAATCTATTCCTATGGTGAAAGTCCAATGGGAAGGAAGGACACCTGAAGAGTCCACTTGGGAGCGGGAAGACGAGCTTCTCCGTCAGTATCCTGAGTTTAAGGACAGGTATGTTCTTGATTTTGCGGACAAAATCGCTAAAAGGTGGGGTGACTATAATAGCCCAAAATAATTAATTAGCAAAATACATGTG
>JAVKPL010005264.1:0-23762 GCA_032173675.1 Gastrolobium villosum | reverse complement strand
GGGGCTGTGGCCAGTAGTACGAAGGACACACAAGTAGAGAGAAAGAGAGAGAGAGGAACTAGTGGTGGGATGCGTGATACTAAGCTAGTGAATAGACTTGTGCCTAGAGTAGAAATGGAATTCTTGGTGACAGTTGGACTTATCCATAAAATAAAAAAACAAAATAAATGAATATTTAAATGAGTAGGAAGAACAAGAGTCTTCAATTCAGTGACTAGTAATGAAAAAAAAAAAAAAAAAACAAAACTGAGCGGATATTCTAATCGGTTTGGTGATTAATTGGTTTCGGGATATAACACTTTCAACTTCTTCTAAAAATAGTCCTTAAAAGAATTAAATATATACTCATTTTTTTGGTGCCAGTTAAACTATGATTATTTGCTAAAACTGAGCGTATATGAAAAAGAGAAAAAATGACGGAATCAACTAAGAAAAAAAGAAAAAAAAATTTATCTATTTTCATGGTATATAAAATAAGGATGTAGTATTTTTTCATTTTAAATGACATAATTTTGTGTCATTTTTAATGAAATTACATTGTTAGACAGTAAAAAAGAGTTGGCGTGAGGTATTGTTGGCTATTATTGGTGCATCAGAGCACCAGAAATTATCCATATCATCTGGAATAGACGAAAATAATTTTGCGTATACAATCGTTTCATGTCTCAGAGAACCAATACAAAACATAGATCGACATGACAGAAAAAGATATTCATAAAATCATGCGATCCAAGGAGAAAAAAAAATTTAGTACAATTTCGTCGAGAAAAAAATATCGAGAAGTGATTTTATAGCATTATACTCGGAAAAAAAACTATGTTTAATGTCATCACAAACGTTTATCAGATTAACTGCATACATATAAATAATAATACACAAAATCAACATATGTATAAATGTATATTTAAGATTTCATATTTAATCTCAATAAGATTAGTTTATATGCTGCTTTATTTTCATATATGATAGCAGTAAATCCAAAGATCAGCAACCAGAAGGATTTGTTAGACAGTAAAAAAAAAGTGTTGGGTGGAGGTGTTGTCGGCTATCGATGGTTCATGATAGCACCAGAAATTATCCATATTATCTGGAACAGACGAAAATAATTTTGCTTACATGTGTTTTGTGATTTCGTGACCCAATACAAAGCATAGTTCGACATGA
Source organism: Gastrolobium villosum (assembly GCA_032173675.1). NCBI lineage: Eukaryota > Viridiplantae > Streptophyta > Magnoliopsida > Fabales > Fabaceae > Gastrolobium > Gastrolobium villosum. The sequence goes on along the minus strand of JAVKPL010005264.1, from coordinate 22,598 downwards.
CAGAAAAATATATTCATAAAATCTTTGTTCACTGAACATAAACAGTAGGATAATGGAAAAAAAGTGCAGAACATTCTTAGCAAAGCCTAGTTGTTAACATGTATAAAACTAGGGTTTTATATTTCTCATGTTAAATGAGAATTGAAATCTCATATTGTAGAGATAAAAAGAGCATGTGAGACTCATTTGTTAAAAAAAATTATATGTAGGATCCATGTCAACACGAAAATCGAAGAGTGTGTAGGAAAATTTGAATTCTCATGTTAAATGAGAAATATAAAACCCATAAAACTAACCACTTGAAATCGTCATTATTGAAAACTGCCTCATTTCAGCATCAGCATCACAACCTGCACATGTATTCCAGCATCTGCAACACAGAGGAAAGCATTGCAACTCATTTTGACATTGCACACACGTCTTGAATAAAATGAGAGGCTACCTTTTCGAAGATGCAAAGTAACAATTCCTTTGGAAGAGTGTTGATATCAACCATTGATTTATTCTCAAGGGTTTAGGCTTTTCATTCATCAACGTGCGTTCTTAAAATTTCATTGTTAGAAATAAAGCACTCAACTGTAGAATATGCAAGGACTAATGAGCTTTACAATCATCATACGCATGACTATCGTATAACAAAGGCTTCTCTTTGAGTTCCCGTTTATTGTTACAAAAAAAATGCAGTTTCCAAGAACTTATGATTACAAGAACTCATGATTGATAGTGAATAATCAACTACTATTATTTAATTAATGAACTACTATTATCTAAAAAACAATTTTCAAACACTTTTAATGATCTAAGCTTAACCCCTTGATGATCTTCGTAATTGGGAAACCCAAGAGTTATTTTTTAGATTATTGGGAAACCCAAGAGTTATTTATTCACCAAACAAATGCAAAAATTGTATCATTAAAATTAAACTGCAATTGTACTACAAACATGCCTTTGTCCTCTTTTAATATTTTGTCTATCAAAATGGTCGACAAATATATTTAGATATGTTGTGAGAAGTGCTGTTAAAATACCAAGGGCAAATAATTAGCATAAGGAGGATCTGCAGTGATGTTGATTATAGCATTGGAAAAAGCTAAACAAAAAAACGACAACTCTTGTTATGATTATCAAAACTAACACAAACACTACAAAGATTCATGACAAAACACTGCTTAATAGCACTAACAATAAAAAAACAGATATCCATTACAAACAAAAAACGTAAAAACATAGTAACATATTGAAAACCATAATCATATTACAATGATCATTCCCCTAAACAAACTCTCTAGATATTACAAAATTCTTTCAGTTCAGCATCGGCATGACAATACTCACATGTAATCTCACGATCGTCCAAGTTGTTAACAACATTTAATGCTTTGCATATGGTGGAATTGCAAAAAGAAAAGTCATGAATTGGAACCACTTTTCTTCGCAGCCACATACCTCGCAGAAAGGATCTCACCCTCTGCTTGCAATCATCTAAATCGATGGTCGTTTTCAGTGAACAAAACATCTCAAGTCCATGATCTCGTTTCTCCTTATCTTCACTGACCATCAACAGCATGCAATACACGTACTTGGCATCAATGTGATCCGTTAGAGCAGCATTTTTCAAATTTTGAAGAGCAAGATTTTCCCTGAAAGAACAACAATTTTGTTGGAAATACATTACCATTCCCTCACGGTACAAAAGTTCTGGGTTGCCACTTTTCCTGCAACGTCTCAAGAACAATGTTTGTCGGTACATGCTATATTTTTCTTCCGGCGACGATACAAACCTGTAAACTCTTACAGTGTATTGATCTTCGTGCCAGTTGTCACATCTATTGTCCACTCGATGAGAAAATGGCTTTTCCTTGTTAACCCAATTCACATGCTCACATGCAAACTTCTCCAAGGAGGACTTTTTATACACAGAGTCATGCTCTGCAAGATGGAGTAATTCCTTGCAAGTCAACTTGACGTTTGATAAGTCTTCGATTGAATGGGACGCTACCCTGCCCAAAATCTCCAATCCTAAATCAGATGGAAGTGTTGTGAGCGACGGAAATCCTTGTTTTTCAAATTTTGCACGCTTTGCAGATGATGATTCAGCCATTCTGCGAAAGGTTGGACAAAAAAACTCGAATAAATTATATTCTTCGAAAGGAATAATGAAAAAGGAACTGCTTTAGGAACAGATGCTTATGATGCAAGCTATATACTGAGTTCAAACCGTCGATTAAATTACACAATACTCATGCAACGATTGGGAAGGCATCCGTTCAACAATCCAACACGTTGGTTTATTTTTGGGATTGAATATGCATTAAGTGAAAATAAACTTATTAATTCGTTGGCATTTTATGTACCATTTAACTGTTTATAAAATACATTTGTTAATTCTTAACAATTGAAAATAAAAAAGCGTTTAATTTCAAGTGTCTTTTCAAAATCCAGTGCAATAACTTGAGTTGTGATATTCCAAACAGAGTTTATTATAGTCACTACTGTAGGTACACTGAGGTTCTAATAGACTACTTTGATAATGATACTAACCATTCGAAACAGATGATTATCAGATTGTCAAAAGATATATGTATTGATTTCAGATCAATTATCCATATTAAAAATAAATTTTACTTTACTGAACTTATGAATTGCTTCTAGAAAACAAGACTAAATTAATGGAAGACAGTACATTCTTTTTTTGTTTCCACCTAAGGGACTCAAAAGACAGTATATTATTACATTGATGTCATACCTGATTAGCTTCCTGTCATTTTCCTTATTGGACCACACTTTTTGCAAGGAATTATCCTGATAAATGAATAGTAGTGTAATTAGTGTCTACATGTACAAAAAACTTGGGAAAAAATGAGATTGTACTCTGTGTTTTTGTTAATAAGCTCACAATCAAGTCTGCAAGAGCTGTTTCTTCAAGAAGCTCCGGTAGCAGATCAGTATCTGGCGTCAAATCCCACATATTCTACATTTCAAACATAATCATTATGGCATCATGGAAACAAACCCGCAAGATTTTCCAACAATCAAAATCATACCCTAATCACATAATAAAAACCAAAAGATTAACAGCAGGTACAAAAAAAATCAATAGAGAATCCTAACCTCGAAAGATTTAGCAACATCACCACTCCCATCCTGACTCAGAAGAAATACAAACAAAAAAAAAATAATAATAAATAAATAAAGCTTCAACAAGTAAGCAAAGGAATAAAACCAAACTCAAAATTAAAAAAAACAAAATATACTATAATATTTTTATTTTTTTTTTGTGAAAAACAACAACAGCAATTGCTCAGAAACAGAACAGAGCAGGATCATTAGGTTATACTAACATGAAGGCGTAAAATATGCCATTTGTGAGGCTTATATTTTTTCAATTTAATAACGTTGCTAATCTTCCGATCAGTGGCATCCCGAAGAAACAGAGCACCACCCTTCCAGTTAATATCCCTTTTCTTCCTCATTGATTCACCATGGATATCTTTCTGAAATTCCATGTACTTGTCTTTGACCAAGCGTATAAAATACCAGGAACTCATTTCCTGTTGAGGATCCCGGAATATGAGTTCCACACTTGTCCCGTTCGGTAATAGGATTTTGAATCTACGATCCTTTCCAGTTTCGTCATTCTCATCGTCGCTTAGCATCATTTTCCTCTTCCTAGGGTTCTCATGAACCGATGCCCCTTTCATGGTCGCAAACTATTCACTCTGTGAAGAACAAGCATTTATTTCAAATTACTCTGTACACAACTTCAAATTTCAAAATGCTTATGGAAGAGAAAATCGCGCTTTTTAAACAGAGAGAAACGAAAAGACAAAAAAAGGAACGCAAATGATTTATTTCTAAAGCGTAATAATCATTCTATGAGCAAAGTGCATTCATGTTACCGAAAAGTGTGAGTGAGAAGAATGATTGGACCTATTTGCACGTAGAAAATGAAGCTCACAGGGATTGATATTAGGATTGTTTCTGCAGGGCCGGGAGGGGCAATATATAATGTAGAAAATGTTTATTCTTTTCTGTTACGGGAATATTCTTATCACCAAAATTTTCTACTACCAACTTACTACCTATCTAATTATCATTGGATCAAAGAGAGAATGCTAAAAAGTTTTTGAAAAAAAAAAAAAAGTTGATCCAATGGTGATTAGATAGGTAGTAAGTTGGTAGTAGAAAATTTTAGTAATAAAAATATCTCTCCTCAATATAATAACGGTAATTTAATTTTGAGAAACTTTCAGATGAATGTATCTTATATTTTCAATGGACAAGATTTGTTACTTTAAATCAATGGTAGATATCGCTTATGAGTGTTGGTGGCAGACAAATCAATAAATATATCTGAATGCTATTTAATTTTCGAGATTTCAAAATTTGAAATTCAAAATTTGATTAAATAAATTTAGTTAATGGTGCATATTTATTCTCATTTTATTGGGACACAGCTCATAATTGTTTTTAAATTTTAAATTTCAAAAACTGACAACTCAATTAAATGTTCACCTACTTTTTCCATTGAGATTGTTAAACGTTCAACAAAACCTACACGCCTTCTCATTTGAAGCTTACTGTTTTTTTTTTCAGCTTCCATATCAGAGCAAAACCACATCCTTTCTGTTCTTATCTGTTCGTCATTTTTTATCAGTGTACAATATTTTTGTTCGTCATTTTTTATTTTCTTGATGCTGTTCGTCTTCGTTTTAATTTTTTTTTCTCAGTTGCGATTTTCTTGCTGCTGTTCATCTTCGTTTTTAAATTTTTTTTCTCCGTTGCGATTTTCTTGCTGCTGTCGTCGTTTTTTTTTTTACATAATGTTCGTAGTCCCACTCATTCAATGCCCAACTGTCCCACTCAGCTGTTTCATGTCAGATTTATATGATGATGATTTCTAAAACCGAATTGAGAGGCTCTTTGCAAATTTTAAATTCAAACTGATCATGATTTTTATGTTGGAATGATCAGCTCTTTTAAAACAAGATTTGATCTCTATTTAAAATTTCAAAATATGATTTCGATTTTGTTTTTGAAATTTCATTTTTTAAATATTTTGATTTAATTTTTTAAATTCATATATATATATATATATATATATATATATATATATATATATATATATATATCTCTTATATTATAAAGGAATTCCATTCTTTGGAAACCTTGATGACGTGTCGCATTCTGCTTCAATTTCAGCTTTCTGTTCGCACTACAAATAAAAAAAGAGTTTTATTGAGTTGTGGTGGCAGACACCTCATTCAATGCCCGACTGTCCCACTCAGCTGTTTCATGTCAGATTTATATGATGATGATTTCTAAAACTGAATTGAGAGGCTCTTTTCAAATTTTAAATTCAAACTGATCATGATTTCTACGTTGGAATGGTCAGCTCTTTTAAAACAAGATTTGATCTCTATTTAATATTTCAAAATATGATTTCGATTTTGTTTTTGAAATAATTCAAATATATATATATATATTTCTTATATTATAAAGAAATTTTTTAAACCATATATATATATATATATATATATATATCTGTTCGCACTACAAATAAAAAAAGAGTTTTATTGAGTTGTGGTGGCAGAACCTCATTCAATGCCGACTGTCCCACTCAGCTGTTTCATGTCAGATTTATATGATGATGATTTCTAAAACTGAATTCACACTACAAATTTTAAATTCAAACTGATCATGATTTCTACGTTGGAATGATCAGCTCTTTTAAAACAAGATTTGATCTCTATTTAATATTTCAAAATATAATTTCGATTTTGTTTTTGAAATAATTCAAATATATATATATATTTTATATTATAAAGGAATTCCATTATTTGGAAACCTTGATGACGTGTCGCATTCTGCTTCAATTTCAGCTTTCTGTTCACACTACAATTTTTCAATGGACAAGATTTCTTACTTTAAATCAATGGTCAAGATTGGTTATGAATGTTGGTGGCAGACAGTGCATTAAATATATCAAGATTTGATTTTAATTTGAATTAGAACTTTTTAAAATTTGATTTTGATTTTGTTTCATCCTATTCTTCCCTAAAAATAATTCAAATATATATATATATATATATCTCTCCATTGTCTCACTCTTCTATTTGTTTCAATATCTTTCCTTTCAATTTGTTGGCATTTTGCAAACTTTCTTTATTTGATTCATCTTATATTATGAAGGAATTCCATTCTTTGGACGTGTCGCATTCTGCTTCAATTTCAGCTTTCTGTTCACACTACAAATTTTCTTAAAGTTTCATTTTTTGGTAAATCAATGAATTTAATTAATATAAAACAAAATCAATTTTTCAATGGACAAGATTTCTTACTTTAAATCAATGGTCAAGATTGGTTATGAATGTTGGTGGCAGACAGTGCATTAAATATATCTGACTACTCCTTGAATTTCGAAATTTTAATTTGAATTAGAACTTGAAATTTAAAATTTGATTTTTGAATTTTGAATGCTAACACACAACTCATCCTATTTTTCCCTAAAAACATGCAACGCCCTAAACCCTAAAAAATATATAGGATCTTCAGTCGATATGTGTTTATCTCTCCATTGTCTCACTCTTCTGTTTGTTTCAATATCTTTCCTTTCAATTTGTTGGCATTTTGCAAACTTTCTTTATTTGATTCATACATTGCTTCTGGTGAAAGCCAATTATAATAAAGATTTTGGAGAAAATATGATATATGTATAAGGAAGTGTAATAAAAATCTAATTAAGATGGTATTAGAAAACGATCCCGTTATATAAAAATAATAAAAATTATAAACATTTTTCATGTACTAAAAAAAGTGAACAAACTAACATGTCAAAATAAATATATGAATTTTTCTTAAATTAAGTATATAAAATTATAAAGTGAATCTAAATAGTGTTACAAACAAATAAAATAAAACTAAATCTTATAATTATTAAATTTAAATTTGAGTCTATCCGTGTATAACATTTTTAACCAAACATTAACTTTAAGATATTTTAACCGCGGAAATTTTGACAGCAAAATATATCTGATGACGTGTTGTATCTTAATATATATAATCTTAAACCCAACATTGGAAACTTTGCTGACGTGTCGCTCTGTCCTTCATTTCAGCTTTGTGTTCACACTTGAGAAGAGTTTGAAAAATTGCCCCTTTTGGAAATCTTTTACTTTTCGCAAAAAAAATTTGTAAAAAGAGTGAGATAATATTTGAAATTCAAAATTCGTTGGTGGCAAACACATGTATTAATGATCCACTACTTTCTCCATGGGTAGGTTAAAATGTATTAATATGTCATTACTTTTTGCATTGGTAGGTGAAAAAGTATTCAAACTCAAAATTTAAACTGTGGGAAAAGAATTCACCATTAATATTGCACTTATTTTTGCATAGTAATTATTGACCCTATTAATATTCCATTGAGTCGGGGAGCTATGATTACGTAGACAGAGTTTCACAACACGTCCTTATATTTCGTTGCCTTTTAGCCCAAGACATTCTTAAAAGTCAAAAAAGAAAATAGTTATAATAACAGCACGCACCATAATTCGATGGTAATAAACTTGAATTAAATATAATTAAAAAATAAATATTTAATATAACAATTAATTGAACATATAATATATATAATCTTAAACTCAACATTGGAAACTTTGCTGACGTGTCGCTCTGTCCTTCATTTCAGCTTTGTGTTCACACTTGAGAAGAGTTTGAAAAATTTCCCCTTTTGGAAATCTTTTACTTTTCGCAAAAAAAATTTGTAAAAAGAGTGAGATAATATTTGAAATTCAAAATTCGTTGGTGGCAAACACATGTATTAATGATCCACTACTTTCTCCATGGGTAGGTTAAAATGTATTAATATGTCATTACTTTTTGCATTGGTAGGTGAAAAAGTATTCAAACTCAAAATTTAAACTGTGAGAAAAGAATTCACCATTAATATTGCACTTATTTTTGCATAGTAATTATTGACCCTATTAATATTCCATTGAGTCGGGGAGCTATGATTACGTAGACAGAGTTTCACAACACGTCCTTATATTTCGTTGCCTTTTAGCCCAAGACATTCTTAAAAGTCAAAAAAAAAATAGTTATAATAACAGCACGCACCATAATTCGATGGTAATAAACTTGAATTAAATATAATTAAAAAATAAATATTTAATATAACAATTAATTGAACATTGTAAATCATAATTTTAGTAAAACACTACATATAATTATTCAAAACGTATATTTGTTAAGACAATACTTATTTTTTGATATTGAAATTGTTCACATAATTAAGTAATATAACTGTTTTGTAATGCAGAAAATCAGAAAAAGTAAAATAATCAAATGAAAAGTGGACAACGAATTTTAATCAACCGACAATTTTGTGGGTCTACCATAAAGATTGGAAGTTATCATCAACCAGAGCTTTGTGCTTTTATGACAAAGAGGAGGGGAAGACGCTTCGCCCGTTCCTTCTATATTGGATACTTTTATATTGGGTATTCAAGAAAAAAAAAGATACTTTTATATTGGATATATATTTTGAAAATGAATAAAATTATAAAATATGTTTTAAATTGTAATATATATATATATATATATATATATATATAATCAGTGAATATCTTAATATATATAATCTTAAATCCACCATTGGAAGTTTTGCTGACGTGTCGCTCTGTCCTTCATTACTTTTTGCATTGTTAGGTTGAAAGTATTCAAATTCAAAATTTAAACTGAAAGGTGGGAAAAGAGTTCATCGTTAATATTGCACTACTTTTTGCATAGATAACTGTTGATCCTATTAATATTCTACTATTGGGCTTAATTATTAAAAAACGAAATTATTAAAAAACGAAATTATAAATTAAAAGAGAAAAAATAAAATTTTAAAATATATGTAAAACTAATACAAAATACTTTAATTGCTGACACAGAGAAGTGAAACGTCATGCATATATTGGATCTACCTTTTTTATAGGGTTAGTCGATGAGGAATAAACGTTTCATTTATAGTGAATTTTTTTTTCAAAGTTATTTTCTAAGGTAAATTACGTTAGTTTATATTATTTTACAAATTGTATTATTTTAATGCTTCTACCATTTCTTTGGTTAACATTATATTATTTTATATAAATTAAAATATTTTTTTATAATTTACAAAACATGTTTCTTATATAATTAAATTTAACTCGCAAAAACTATAATGTTTTTAATTAAACATTTAATATGAAATTATTATTATAGATTTTGTTTAAAAAGCCTTTTTTTTTACAAGTCAGTTTGAAATTGGAAACGTTAGAAATTGACCTTTAAATGTTTGAAATTTAACACCATATTTCTATTTGTAGGTAGATGGTTGCCTTATTCATACGTCTGACTTTTTTGGCTTTGTCTCAATGGCTTATTTGTAATGCTGCATTGTTCCAGTCATAATGTTTGAAAATGGTAGATGCAAGTGGCAGATAAGTGCATTAATATCCTACTTTTTTTTAAAATTTTGAAATTTGAAGTTGCTATAGGTGGAAAAAAATTTTAATATCTTTTATTGGGAGACAGCTGTATTAAATTCCCACTATCTTTTATATGGGAATTGTTAAAAAGCCTTTTTTTTACAAGTCAGTTTGAAATTGAAAACGTTGGAAACTGACATTTAAATGTTTGAAATTTAACTCCATATTTCAATATGAAGGTAGATGGTTGTCTTCTTCATACGTCTGACTTTTTTGTCTTTGTCTCAATGGCTTATTTGTAATGCTGCATTGTTCCAATCATAATGTTGGAAAATGGTAGATGCAAGTGGCAGACAAATGCATTAATATCCTACTTCTTTTTTAAATTTTATAAATATAATTATAACAAATGAAAGTTCATATGTGAGATAAAATATAAAAATCTAGACGTAACTATAAGAGCCTTTTTGTGTGGATAAATAAAAAAATGTATTAAATGCTGATAGTTAGAGGTGGCTAACTGGCACCGGCCCGGAGGACCGGCCCACCAACATATTTTTATAATTAAATTAAAATTTCATTCTTTTTTATAATTAAAGGCATAAATCTGATTTTAATTTTTATAAATACAAATTGGTAAAATTCCAAATACTAACGACACAAATTCTTGCAAAATATAATTGTTCATTATTATTTTTTAAACGTGATTGTAATAAATGAAAGTTCATATTTGAGATAAAATATAAAAACTAAATGCGACTATAAGAATTTTTTGTGTGGATAAAGATATATCTTTTTTTGTTTATTCCTACATCATGCTCTTATATTTAACAAAAAAATATTATTCATAATATTGCTTTTAAATTTACGAAAAGTTTTACAAGACAAACAAATCAATTTTTTTCCCCGTGCATCGGCACGGGTAATAAACTAGTAATAAGTAAAAGGATAATCATTCACTCATGTTGTTTGAAAAAGGAAATATTTTCTAAAAAAAAATAACATTATATTATGAGTAATATATAAGGGAAAAACAAGCATCATGTTATAGGATAATTTTCTTGTTATGCTATAGAGACAATAAATGTGGGGTCCGCTATATTTAAAAAAAAAAATACCACAAATATCAATGTATGTGTATGAAACTTTGCATTTATATTGCAACATGACAAATGCAAAACCTATATATAATTATAATATTAAAGTTATTTTTTTTCCCTTTCCTTAAATATTGTCGATTAACATGACAGAGAAAAAAGAGAGTAATTTTATGATTATATATATATATATAGAGGCAGGATCTTTTGACACCTTATCTGAGAGCCGTTAGATCAAAAAAGATCAACGACTCTGATTTGTAAACATTTGACACCATTGATCTTTTTTAATCTAATGACTCTCAGATGAGGTGTCAAATTTCAAATTTGATACCGGTGTTAAAGGATCCTGCCTCAATATATATATATATATATATATATATATATATATATATATATATATATATATATATATATATATAGGACATGATCCGTTTACAAATTTTTTGGAATTTTTTTATAAATTACACTATCTTCTCCCGGGAGAACATAGTGTAGTTTGTAAAAGTTTGTATTCTCCCAGGAGAATATAGTGTAGTTTGTAAACAAAAAATTTTGTAAATATAACCTGCCCCTATATATATATATTGCAGGAGATTTATTTGCTGCAACATGAAAAAAAAAATCCATTTACCAAAAAAAAAAAAGAAAAAGAAATCCTAAGTAAAAATACTCAATAGTCTGGGGTTCTCTCATCAATTTTCTTTAGGAGCTTAAATTTTAGTCTTATCTTGGAATGTATTTCACTTATTCAGTTATCAGTGCAACTACCCAATTCTTGTTCATTAAAAGAACCAATTAATATCTCACTCATTATAGGAGATAATTTTATGGGTTTATCATATCATTTAACATGATCACAAAAATTTTCCTACACACACAACATTTTGTGAGGCCCGCAATAAAAAAATAAAAAAACTCCGACACAAAAAACGAATCTTTATAACATAACACAATCATTTTTCCTATAAAGTAACTCTTGTAAAATTACGGTTTATCTATTAGACACATAAAAATATAAGAAAGAACACGTCAAAGAAAAGAGGGAAAAAAAAAACATAATTCCGTACACTTTTAGTCTCTTAAAAGAATCAGATATACTGTCCGCACGCAAAACTTTTACCGCTGAGATAATATCAGATAAATGATCAATCATAAATATAAACGTCTTTTGAAATTCGTGATTTCACATTACCCACTTTGAACGTATCAACAAAACTATGCATTCATTGCCTTTTCACTATACAAAACAAAAATTCGACCTTGCACAAATACATAAAAAAACATTGAGTAAACAAAAACAGAAACAGAAACATAAAAAGAGGCCTATGTTACATAACACCGAGTATAGATATCATATCCTCCCACAACCTAAAATAAGACGGGAAGGTAACATGAACACGTGTAACCTTAAATCCAAATTCATGCAATTCTAAACTTGAAACAACAGTTTCCACCAAAATGATCAACCATCCTCCCCGGAAATCTTCCATGTTATTTCTATTTGGAGAGATTTCCCACTCACAACCCAGAAAACTGCCTTTATTTCAATTGCATTAAACTATCAGTTCCTCTTTCCCTTGAACCAACCTAAAATAAAGCACTCCAAACACCTCCATCCCCTTCACCACACTTTGAGTGGACAAATTTAATCTTCTCTACTGACTTGCAGATTCCACTGCAGCTCCAATCAAAGGATGCAACACATATGTTACCTGCTTGAGCCTTCCACTCACAGTCTATAGAAACATTAGTCGAAATGAGAACCACATTCTAAAGAGAAAATAACAACAAAAAAAAGGTGGGGGATGAGAAACTCAGTTGAACTAAAAATATAAATTATATAGCAGAAGCTTTAGAAGACAAAACATCATGTTGTCCTTTTTAAAAGACAAGAATTTGATGGGAAGTCATCCAGTGACACCAAAATGCATGATAAATGGCAGAATTTCAAGCAGAACTTGAAACAAATATCGTTTCCCTATTTCTCTGACAGCCAAAGTGATGGGTAGACAATGCTTACTAGTTACTTATTTTCAGATGCCATACCTGGAGGAGTCCCACAGCACATACTCCGGTCATCAATATGCTCAACTTCCAGACCAATGAACCATGCGCCGAGTGAGACATCTTCATTAGCATATTTGTGCAATATTGGCCTGCAGTCACAATTAGGAACCCCGTGAAATTTGTCTTGCAAGACATTCTATTCCATGCAAAACATTTTATTACATCAGATTCTGCTTGCTTGTTTAAACTTTGACCGATCCATGATCTAAAGAGTTCCTATCTTGGAAACATTTTAACTGAACTGAGCGTACAAAAATGCTTCTGACTAAAAATTATTTTTTTTCAAGAGTATTTTGCTTTTAAAAAAATGACAGCACAATCATTCTGCACAATGAAAAATCTAGTTGGGTGCTTAATTTCACATTCAAAAATGTTTCTTCATTTATATAAAGAAGAAAAGTCACTATTGTTGGGTAGAGATAAAAAGAATAGCTAATTAATATTGAATGGAAAACGATATCCATACTGATTGATGGAAATGTAAGTGGCCAGATCCTTAGAGATTGCATATATCTGCCCAGTTGCATGTCGGAAGTATTTGTTACCCTCTTCACCAAACTTCCAAAACTCAGGTTCACGATACTTAACATCCCTACATATACAGAAACAAAATCAGATTACTACGAAGCCACAACGAGGAGCATAGAAGGGCAGCCTCTATCTAATACATAAGTCCAGTTAAATTACTTTCGTGAAAGAACAGGTCCAGATTTCATACACCCAATGTAGACCCTGGGATTTGAACAATGACGAGCAAGGGTCGTTGCCAGTACACCTAAATAGAATTAGAATCAACATTACTTGTGAGGGAAATGGGATGGAGTAAAGCCGTAAAGGAAACAATGGCAAGGAAACAGAAGAAAGTGGTCAAGAATCCTGAGACAGCTCATACCTAAATTGACATGGACATCATCATCCACTTTAACAAAGAAATCGGCATCCCATTTTGCAACCGCAGTAGAAAAGAATTTTTTTGTCTTAGCAGACAATTCATGATACCCTTAGCAGACAATTCATGATACCCTTCAACATGTTCCTACCAAATAATGAATAAACAACATCATATTCCTGCTAGATTATCCAGATTTTTCTCACATAAACAATTCCAATGATCTGTGTTACCAGGCAAAGGAAGTCTTTGTGCTGGGCTTCTTCTGAATCAATTGCTCTATCTAGAATGCTGTTGGAAGTTGCACTGGGACAATGATGGCAATAGCAATCATGTCAGTTCCATTAAGTATAACAGTGCCACCAAGTAAACATATATCTATTTTTCAGATAGAGTAATAATGAAACCATGTTGTGTTGGGTTCTTAAGATTGTTGATTTGAACAACAGAATTAGAACATCCCTATCTTAACTTCAGAATTACACCTTCTGCATATATTATTTATGATATTCCTAGCCAAAGTTAACAATAGTCCCTTCTGCTGCCAGCAGATAGCTACATCACAAAGGAGGATTTGTTATCAAAATTCAAAGGTAAAGAAATTGAATTTCAAACCACTACTCTTCTGCCTTCAGAACTGTCTAAATTGCACAAATCAATGAGAGGAGTCTAAAATCAAGAGAAGCCAGTGGAATATTCAGCTAATACAAGTCCTGAATCGTGATGACTAGCACTCGTCAAATGTGATTTAAATTTTCAGATGGAAGTACAAATTTAGTCAAATAGTCATTTATTAAGATCAAAAGATAGCAATGTTTGAAAACTGGGTGTAATTTAGGAAACTACTATAATGTGACAGCAGAATTGAAATTTTAGAATTTTAGAATAATTTTTGCTTTCAAAACATGGATGAATATTTGATTGGTATATATCCAAAGCAATAGCTATGAAACTCGCAGCAAAACATGCCAATGAGCCTTCCAACTGAAAATTGCTTCACATATAAATATCTACGAGTAATTCATTCACTTTTAAACTCTACTTTACATCCAAATCTTCGGGTTATCAAGCCAGACTAAATTGAAACCCCTAAACCTTTTAACTGAAATTATATTCCAGACACCTAGGTTTGAATCCTTTTGGCCCTCAACATAGAAAAAATAGTTTAAATTTGATCAACTATCAGTATAAACTTATTAAACTATCATTACGCAAGAATGACAAATCAGTAAAGTAACTAAGTTTTTTCACATGCAATGGAAGTGAATAAAAATTAAATCCTAGGAAAAAATAATGTTAATTCTTGGTTTTGCATTCAGCTGACAAACAAGTCCTGCAAATATTCAGATTTTAAATATTAAATATATCAATGCCCTTTGATAGAAAGTTAATGTTCGACCTATATTCAAATGATATAATATCAGCATGTAATTGGCAACTTTCAAAAATTCATGAAATAAACTAGAACCAGATAGATACCACTTCACTAGGGAATTCTCATCAGTGTCATCCATCCCTGGGCCATTGTCAAAAATTGAAATCTTATCTTCAGCCAAATTCACTCTGCAAATCATAAAAACACATCAACAAGTGATCATTCAGTACAGGTATAAGAAACCAACCAACCATACAACAACAACATCAACATCAACATCACCTTTATCCCAAATAAACCAACCAACCATACACAAGAGACAATTAAAATTAACAATGTAATTTTAATATACTTGTCCCGTTGGGATCTATCTATAAGCCCACTATGTTCCCTTTGGGTGGGGATGGTTACTGTATGGGTGATACCTTTGGCTTAGGTAAAGATCAGGCCAAGAGATATTATCCCAAGTATAAGCAAGTAATCAATACAAGGTTAGCGAAATGACAGGGAACTCAAATGATGGGCAGAATAACGATACATAACATACCTTTTAGATGCGCCTCTGGGGGGCTATTTATAGAGGAAATGGTGTGGGTTGGTGAGGAGGGGGTCAACCCTCCTTGGGATTCACTCCCATGCAGGCTGTGTTAGGCGTGGCGATGCTATTGTTGCAGCACTGCGCCTTCTGTATCCGGCGATGTCTGGGCCCTTGTTGGGCCATCCGGAACAATAATGAAAAACTATTAAAATCACAAAAATTGTATGTCAAAACCAAAGGCACTGAATGATCATTAAACAATCAAATAACTTAAATTTCCATAAGAATTGGGAATATGAAATATACATAGTGTTCACAATAAGCTGTGGATTTCCGTTGCTAATCTTCCGATCAGTGGCATCCTGAAGAAACAGAGCACCACCCTTCCAGTTAATATCCCTTTTCTTCCTCATTGATTCACCATGGATATCTTTCTCAAATTCCATGTACTTGACTTTTACCAAGCGTATAAAATCCCTGAAACTCATTTCCTTTTGAGGATCCCCGCAATATGAGTTCCACACTTGTCCCGTTCGGTAATAGGATTTTGAATCTACGATCCTTTCCAGTTTCGTCATTCTCATCGTCGCTTAGCACCATTTTCCTCTTCCTAGGGTTCTTATGAACCGATTCCCCTTTCATGCTCGCAACCTTTTTCACTCTGTGAAGAGAGACAAACAACACAACTTCATATAAAAAAAAACAAATAAATTAAAATGTAACCAAGAACAAGCATCAACTTACTCTGTACACTTCAAATTTCAAAATGCTTATGGAAGAGAAGATCGCGCTTTGTAAACAGAGAGAAACAAAAAGACAAAAGAAAAAGGAACGCAAATGATTTATTTCTAAAGCGTAATAATCATTCTATGAGCAAAGTGCATTCATGTCACCGAAACGTGTGAGTGAGAAGAAAGATTGGACCTATTTGTACGTAGAAAATGAAGCTCACAGGGATTGATAAACTCACCCCGAACATAAAAATGATTAAATGAACAGTATTGCAAAACGCCTTTTTTGGGTGCTACTCAAGGCATGTGCATACACGTACAAACAAAGAAACACACACAGAGTCACAGAGATGGCATATATGGAACAATAAGGCAAAGACGCTCTGTCATGAGAACGAAATGTGAGGGGAAACTGAATAGAAAACTCTTGTTACCATTAATAGGATTGTTTCTGCGGGGCCTGTTCAGAGAAATGGAGGGTTTTAGCAAGAGAATGGGCACTGTAATAAATTGTAATTACTTTCAAGTTACAGTTACTCTTCTGCGTTTTGACCTGAGTAAAAGAAAGAAAGAAGCTGGTTTATAAAAAAAAAAAAAAAATACTATTCTCATTTTACATTAGATAATTATCTCCTTTACTCTCACCTTCAAAATAGTACCCCTTCTTTTTTATTTTTTCTTTTTTTTTTTTTAAATAGCGGGCCCTACTTGGATTCTCTCTGTAATATGAGAGAACTACTCTCATGTTACATGAGAATAATATTACCAAAAAAAAAAAATTAAAGAAAGAAACAAAGTAAAAAGTAATAGGGATTTGATTTTCTCGTGCATCAGAATTCAATTATGACGTGATTAATAGTGGGTCTTATATTTATAAAAAAAGAAGAAAAAAAGTTTTACACGCAAATCGAAGAATCAGTGACATGAAAATTGAATTCTCATACAACATGAGAAAATATTTTCTCAAATTAATAACGATTCGCGAATGCAGAAATTGTGACATGGGTAAATATTTTATATGTTCTAGGACCACTCAATAATTTGGTACTTCTTCTTATTATATTAATTTTTCTTTTCTTTTCTTTTTTATTTCTTCTATTTTTTTTTTCTAATTTTACCTTATTATTTAAATTAAGAGACCACCTAAAAAAATGTGATCGGATTCACGATAGATTCTCTTGTGACACGGGATGGGGCTGTGGCCAGTAATACGAATAGGACACACAAGCAGAGAGAGGGGGAAAGTGGTCGGATGCGTGATACTAAGCTAGTGAATAGACTTGCGCCTATAGTAGAAATGGAATTGTTGGTGACGGTTGGACTTATCCATAAAACAAAAAAACAAAATAAATGAATATTTAAATGAGTAGAAAGAACAAGAGTCTTGAATTCAGTGACTAGTAATGAAAGACAAAAAAACTGAGCGGATATTCTAATCGGTTTGGTGATTAATTGGTTTCGGATACTAGACTTTCAACTTCTTCTAAAAATAGACCTTAAGGGACTCTTTGGTATCGAGGAATTTATTGGATGTACCGGAAAATGAAAGCGGAAATGTTTTATTTTCACGTTTGGTAGAAGAGAAATTAAAAATTTATCCGAGTACCATTTATTCCCCCGGCAATCATTTAACACTAACAACAATGAATTATGATTCCCATTTAATCGGTGGGTATTATGAGTTCCCATGATTTGGTTTGCACACGGTTGAATTTGGAGACAAAATTACCCTCAACTAAGCTAACGTACGATCCAAGTTATAAGTGCCATATTCTTTTTTTTCTTTTCTGCGTTTTCTGTTTTAATTTCAGCATAATTCATCGGTAGTTTTCTTCGTAAGTCGGTCCAAAAAGGTTAATTAATTTTTAAATCATAGTATTTATATAAATGAACTGTCCATAAAATTAATTTTATTCTTACGATAACAAATTAGATTAAAAAAATAGAAAAAATATATTAATTTTGTAAGTTTTTAATATATTTGATTTTATTTTTATTTTTTAACTTCAGTCTAACAAAATAATTTTTATTGCAATTTTTATTCTAACAAAATAATTATGCTGGCTAAATTAAAAAATCAGAACAGAGCCTCAGGGTGGAAATGGGGCTTCTTTCGTTACCTTTTTTTAAAAATGTTGGTATGTCTTTTAAATTCTGTTTATTGGCTGAAAATACCTTTCAGGTATCATGGCAAAGCGGTTAAGGATTTACAGCTTTAATTAAGTTGAATTTGTTGCATTAGCAGCCTGTAGAGGATTTTTATGTTTAGATTAGAGATGTTGTGAGTATGGATTCAACGCTTTTATAATTCAAAGCATATCCTATCTTGCTTGATTCAATGCATTAGCAACAGGTCGTTAATTGCGTTTTGTTTTGTTGTTTTTTTAGTTAATCTTTTTTTTATAAGTTATTTGAGGGTATTTTTGTCAAATTTTATCATATTCCTAGCAATATTTTGTTTTCAACCAAACACTCAATCACCAAAATTAATCAATATTCCCGGTAATATTTTGTCCTACCAAACATCTTTTTCGTAAAATTGTCAGGCAATTTTTTTTTCACCTATATACCCAGTAATCATGATTCCAGGATATAAAAAAATTTCTTCAGTACCAAATGCCCCCTAAAAGAATTAAATACATACTCATTTTTTTTTGCCAGTTAAACTACGATTATTTGCTAAAACTGAGTGTATATGAAAAAGAGAACAAATGACGGAATCAACTAATATTGTCCAAAGGTTGATGGGTTAGTTTCGCGTGAGTCTCACGCGTTCCATATTTTCTATTCTGCTAGGGCACAACTATGAGTTCTATTCTTGGAAAAAATGGAGATCTGCAGCAAAAGTCGATGGAGGTTCCGGGTGCTATGCGTAAGAGCATAAAACGATCGAAGGTTGGAGAGGAATTTTCCCCTGATTCATCGAATAGAGGGGCAAGTTTGGGAAACATCCAGGAGCGCATTCCGTCAGGTAAGTCGATGTCTTTCGCTGATGCTTTGCGTGCTGATAATAACTGTATGGGTGTAGAGGATTCTTGGCATGAGGAATTTGAGGAGGACAAGAGTGAACCGCTGGACCCGAGTCTTGGTACCATAGATGAGTTTGGGTTCCAAACAATTTATGGAGAGGATGGGTCTGTAAGAATTAGGTGTTCTAAGGAAGCGAAAGAGAGATTAAGAAGCCCATGGAAAAATGCTATTATCGTTAAGCTGTTGGGGAAGAGAGTGGGTGTGATGTATATGAAATCTAAGCTGGGAAGCCTATGGGCTAAAGCTGGACCGATAGTGGTGGCTGATTTGGGGAATGATTTTTTCTCTGTGAAATTCTCTAGCTTGGAAGACTTAAATCTAGCGCTGACAGGAGGACCATGGATTCTAATGGGTCACTACTTGGCCATCAGAAAGTGGGAGCCGTTTTTCAACCCTCACAAAGCTAATATTCATAAGGTAGCTGCGTGGATCCGATTGCCAGGTATTCCTCAAGAATTCTGTGTAGCTCATTTTTTGAAATTAATTGGAAATATAGTAGGCAAAGTGTTGAAAGTGGACAGAACAACTTCCTTAGGGGAAAGGGGTAAATTTGCTAGATTATGTGTGGACTTAGACCTTGCTAAGCCATTGAGGGGAGAATATATATTGGAGGATGAGGTGTTTAAAGTTGAATATGAGGGCTTGTACCTTACATGTATCAAATGTGGCAAATACGGACATAATACAGATAATTGCCCTGATCTTGCCAAACCAGAGGAGGACAATGTTAACAAGGAAACAAATCAGCCTGATTTGAATAACTCTCAATCAAATCAAGGGGTAGGCCCTTGGATGATAGTGAAAAAAAAGAATTTCCATAGGAACCAATCCCCAATAAAGGATGAAAATAAAGGTGGAAGATCCTTTGGAGCGGATATCTCTAATAGTAAGAAGCATTTGTCTGCACAGGCAGCGGGATCAATATTTTGAAGAATCCAGGGGTGGAAAATGTGATAGAGGCGAAAAAGGGGTCACTCAAGGAAAATAAGAGGAATCCTCTATCCCAGGCTACTCCCAAGGTCATCAATTCGAAAGCTCCTGCAGGTCAAGCAGGGACGAGTAATGCTGGAGCTAAAGTCTCATATAAACCGAAAAAGATAGAGAAGAAAAAAGCATTTGTTTTCTCCTCTGAAGCCAACACTTCCAGAACAAGTTCCAAGTCCCTAGAGCCCCCTTCATCCAGTAAGGCTACCAGCAAAGGTGACCTTAGATATGTTCCTATTTCCCCTTCTGGTCCTGTGGGCAGTAATGGTAAGGATATTGATCCTGGAAACACAGAAGGCGAATTATGCTCAAAAATCTCTGCTGCAAGTATCTCAAATACTGATAGCAATTTGCCTCCCTGTGAGTTATGTGTGGTAAATGACAAAACGTTGGATATGGATACTAATATGGTTAACAACAATCAAGGTGTTATGAGTTTGGAGAGCCATGAGAAAGTTATGGAAGATGGAATGCTCCTGGAGAAATCTTCTAGTGAAGTAGCTGTTGATAATATGGTAGAGTGTGATCAGGGACTCGGGGATCCTGGTACCAAATTAGTTATCCAATGAATTGTCTTGTTTGGAATTGTAGGGGTGCTGCCAAAAAGTCTTTTAAGACATCCCTCAGAAATTTCATTAAAAAATACAAGATTGGTTTGGTTGCTATTTTAGAACCTAGGATAAGTGGTGTTACTGCCCAAAAGAAGATTAAGCAATTGGGGTTCAACAATTATGTGATAGAAGATGCAGTGGGATTCTCGGGAGGTATCTGGATGTTATGGAAAGAGGAATTTTGCAATGTAACCATTATAGAGAAATCGAGCCAATTCATTCATGTTTCATGTTCCATGAATCAGGGGTTGGAATTTTATCTTACTGTGGTTTATGCCAATCCTAGAGAGGATGTTCGTGAGGAGCTATGGATGGATATAAAAAGAATTAGCAGCAGTCTAGTTGGTCCCTGGGTTATGATGGGAGATTTTAATGAGATTGCCTCCTACAAGGAAAAGAAAGGGGGTGCTCCTGTTAATCTTCTCAGGTGCCAGAAGTTTTCATCGTTCCTTAATGACTGCAACATGATAGATATGGGTTGTAAAGGAACTCACTTTACTTGGAAGGGGCCAAAGTGGTTGCATCTGGATAGAGTATTCAAAAGGTTGGACCGTGTGTGTGCTAATGCTATTTGGAGAACAACTTTTGAAGAGGCTACAGTTAGAAGTCTTCCTCGGTTGAATTCAGACCATAACCCGCTCATGCTCTCTTTTTTCCCAAACAATAAGGATTGGAGAGAAAGACCGTTTAGGTTTCTGGCTAGCTGGCAGGATCATGTTACTTTCCCCCATTTTCTTAAATTTGTGTGGAAGCCGAATCTAAACATCAGGATTAGTTTGAGCAATCTGGTCCCTTCCCTTAGATCGTGGAATAAGAGGGTTTTCGGGTGTATCCAAAAGAGGAAAGAATATCTTCTCAAAAAGATTGAGGATAACCAAAATAACTATGCCACTGATATGGATTGTGTCCAATCTGAGTTAGATTTAGCCCTCCAATGTGAACTCAATAAGGTTATGGATCATGAGGAAGCGTTATGCTTTCAGAAAGCTAGATGCAAGTGGATTGCAGATGGGGACCGTAACACTACTTTTTACCATACTACTACTGTCATAAGGAGAGCCAGAAACAGGATTAGTGAATTAAAGAATGATCAGGGTCAAATGGTGACAGAAGAAAGTGATTTAATTTTGCTGATCCATTCGTTTTTCAAGAATCTATTTTCAGAGGAAGATTTTTGTAGACCTTGGTTCACTACAACTCATAACTGGCCTGTTTTGGAGGAATCAGATATCAAGGATATGCAAGACCCCATAACAGATTCTCTTATCAGAGAGGTTTTTTTTGCTATGAATAGCCTTAAAGCTCCTGGTCCAGATGGGTTTCCTGCTCTCTTTTTCCAAAAGAATTGGGAATTATTGAGACTTCAAGTTATTGATTGTGTTAAACAGGTTTGGAATAGGCCTGAGTTGGTGAAAGAGCTAAATAAAACGCATCTTGTGCTTATTCCTAAGGTGGCTAAACCCGAAAAAATTAACCAATTCCGGCCAATTGCTCTTTGCTCTGTTATCTACAAAGGAATCAGCAAGCTAATTGTGGGAAAGCTGAAGCCTGTTCTAGACAAGTTAATTTCGCCCCAACAAGTTAGCTTTGTTCCCAACAGACAGATTCAAGACAATATAATCATTGCCCAGGAGATGGTCCATTCAATGAGTAGAATGAAGGGGAAGAGGGGTTTTTTTGCTATAAAGATTGATCTTGAGAAAGCATATGACCGGATGTCCTGGAAATTCATCCATACAGTGTTATCTGAGGCGAACTTTCCAGTATCTTTGGTTAATTTAATTATGCAGTGTATCTCCTCATCTGAGCTGGAAATCC